>JACJUY010013145.1:0-20466 GCA_014220935.1 Platorchestia sp. MABIK | reverse complement strand
GACTGGTACCAGGAGTTTACTTAATTTATAGCTCGGACTGTTATAAGCTGCTACAATCGGCCTAAATTGAAATTTTGACAAAAAATCAAGTTTATGAATTTTTGGTAGACCATACAGTACTGCCGGAGAAGAACCTGACACATGCAAATTAGAAAAATTTTTCATGGCTTCATTTGATGTTGAATCTCTTTACACCAACATTTTGGACAAAAACCTGAAGGTATCAGCTAATAGTTTGGGACTTGGAAGGCGGTGGGTATTTCAACAAGACAATGACCCAAAGCACACGGCAAGTCTACAACTAGCTGCTTCCAAAGAAATAAGATAAATGTGTTGCCATGGCCTTCGATGAGTCCTGATCTCAATTACATTGAAAATTTGTGGCAGGAATCAAAAGTCAATATCAACAAGAGAGCCCCAAAGAATCTTCAGGAATTGAAACACATCGCCGTTGAAAAATGGAACGATGTTTCATCTGAAACTACGGAAAAGCTTGTCAAAAACTATAATAAAAGGCGTTTAAATGTTTTGAAGATGAAAGGTCACGCTATTGATTGTTAAGAATGTATTCAAATGGTAGATTCACCTCAATAAAGTGTAATACTACTCACTGTAAAAATAATTTGGTCTTATCGTGTTCCTGAAGGTTAGCTTGTTTAATCTTTCAAAATAATACTTTGTTCTAAAAACCTCGTATTATTGTCACTAATATGTTCTTTACACCCTGTGAAAATCTTATGCCTGTGGCAACAATAGTTTTTGAGTAATTCTGGAAAGTTTTGAAAGACGAGGGGTGTACGAATAATTTCATTGCTAACTGTAGTTTGAAAAAAATAAAGATTTCTGTTATAGATGTATTATAAATGTAACTGATGAAAAATCTGAAAGGCATATTAGAAATATAAATAAAGAATTAATTTCCGATTCACATTTTGAGAAAAAAATATGTAAGAAATGTAAAATAGAAGTAAAAAATCTACAACAAATCAAATCTAAAAAGCATTTTAGAAACATTTACAGCGGTAAATTTAAATTAAAAAAATTTGTAATAAACGAAAAATGTTTGGAACATATGTTCTCTGATATATCACTTGTAAATCCAAGAGTTTTTATGAGGAATATGACACCGGTTGTTAGATCAATTTTGAGAAATCAAAAGTTTAATAACATGAAAATACAATTTGCAGCTTTAGGTCAATTTTATAAATACAAAGAAAAGAATGAAAATGAAAATTCCACAGCATGGATCGACACAGGAAAATTTATTGACAAATCGAAAAACTTTCCAAACATTGAGGGTCTGTATAAAGAAGCTATTAGAAAGATTTAAGAATATACAAAAACTCCTCTGGGTGGATAACAGATAAATTATTGGATTTCACTTTAAAATTTAGTGAATGCAAACCTATCGAAGGCTCTAGTTATATGGAGTTACGTGAAAAGTTTCGAAAGACAACTTATGAACTAATCAATATTTAAAATGCCGATAATAACTGCCTTATGTGGAGTGTTGCGAGATATCACACGCCGATTCGAGAAAAACGGTAACAGAACATCAAAGAGATTAGAAACTGTAGCTGACAAGCTAAATTTCAGAGACAAATCATTCCCAGGAAAATTTAAAAATATCGATATATATGAGAAACAATAATGTGTCAATAAATATCTACAATTTTAATTACTTGAAAGAATTATGTCATCTGAGAATAACAAAGGTAAAAAATGAAGATGTTATATCATTTTCATTGATAAAAAATGAAAATGAAAGTCATTAGATTTTAATGAAGACTTAAAGTCCATTTATTTAAATAAAAAAAACATAAAAAATTAGTCTGACCATACTGTTTATGGCCATTCACAAGAGAATATTTATTAGCAAACCACATCAATGATTGCTCAGTTCACACACCAACTGAATATCTGTTAAATGAAGATAAACTAAATTTAAGTTTTATCAAAAAGTTATTGATCATCCATTGGTAATATTTGCAGATTTTGAACAAACTTTTCAGAGTATAAATTCTTGTCAACCGAATCCAAACTCAAGTTATTCAATGAGTATTTAGAGACATAAACCAAACATTTTTGTTGTTATACGTAATGTTAAGCAAATGAATATTCCCGATTAGACACATACAATTGTGCAGATTGTATTTTCCCAAAAGTTTGTAGAATATTTAGAAGATGAAAGCCAGAGAATTTATGGTCTGTTGAAAATAAAATAGAAAATGTATTTACCATCAGATAAATTTAAACAATATAAAGACGACATTACGTGTTATGTATGGCATGAACTATTTGCGGAAGAAAACTATCAAGTTAAAGATCATAATCATGTAACAGGTGACTATAGAGGAGGAGCTCATTTACAATGTAATTTCAAGATTCGGAATCTAAGTTTTACATCAGTGTTTATGCATAATTTATCAAATTATGATGCTCATTTATTAATAGAAGACTTAGAAAAATTAGCTGGAAAATTAAATGCCATCCCCCAAACAGATGAAGAATAAATTAGTTTTACACTAACAATAAAAGTTGATACTTATCTATATAAAAATCGAAATGAATAAAAGCTCTCACCAGAGACTTACGGTTCTTAAACAGCTACATGTTTTTACCTTCGTCTCTAGATAATCTTTCGAAGAATTTAACAGAGCACAAAAACTTATCCATGTTTTTTACCAATGATGAACAAATTGATTTAGTTAAGAAAAAAGGCATATATCTGTATGAATATATAGAAAGTTATGAAAAAATGCAATGTGTGAGTTTACCACCTAAACAGGAATTTTAAAGTAAGTTAAAAAATCAACATATTACAGAAGATGAATACTAACATGCACTCAAAGTTTGGAAATCATTTAATTGTAAAACATTTAAAAACTATCATGATATTTACCTGTCAGTAGACGCGTGATTATTGACAGAAGTGTTTGAAGAATTTCGAGCAGCATGCACGGAAACATATTCTCTGGATCCAGCGCATCACTTTACAACTCCAGAACTTCAATGCGATTCGTCGCTTGAACAGACACATCTTGAATTAGATTTTCTCACAGATCCTGTCATGATGCTGTTTATTGAAAAAGGAACAAAAGGTGGAATTTCAACAATATCAACACGATATGCAGAAGCAAAACAATCCAAATGTTCCAGAAACGTATGATAAAGGAAACCAAATCGTCATATCACACATATGGATGCGAACAACTTATACGGTTCGGCTATGAGCCAAGCATTACAAACAGGAAACTTTAAATGGAAAGATCCAAAGTCAAAACTTAACCAGATAAAGGTTATATATATTAGAAGTGGATTTAACGTATCCGGTAGAATTACATGATATACATAATGATTTCCCATTAGCACCATAAAATGCAAAAATTTATACGCCTCCGCAGGAGTTTAAAAATTTAGACATTCGAGCCGAGATAGAACCATTCCACAAGCGCGCTCGTTTCCGGAACCGTTCGCTTCCGGACCTTAGGTATTTAAACTCGGCGAGCTGAACAGATGCCGCCAGTCATCGTGAGATCCTTTTCGGTATAATGTATAGACTCCAGAGATAGAAATGTAAGTAACCAGTGTTAAATATTAGGTGATGGAGGCAAATTAAGCTGTTGTACCTTGCGTCCAAAGATGTATTTTGTATTGTGCATTCAGCTGTAGAGTGGCAGTAAATCCTGTGACCCAACGAGAGCTGTTGGAAACTTCAAGTACTGGTTGATTGGAATCTATGCTGCCACTGCCTTTCTGCTGTTTGCTCCCTCAATTCATGTTACATTGGATTCTACCTCTGTTCTTGTCAATGTTATATCTTGCTCTTGCTAACACTCGGTTATATTCGATTGTTGAGCCTTATTTGATCTGTGCTTGTCAGTGCTATTCAACTACTTTGCTAACATTCACATCTACATTCATTGTGCCCAGTTGTTTATTTAATCTATGCTTGCTGTGTTGTAGAACTCCTCACTACCATTCACAGCTATTTTTGGTGTGATTTAAGACTCTGGCTTGCAGAGCTATGTAATTCTCACAAGACTTGCTATGTGTGATTATTTGAAAACTGAATACAGGCTTAAATAGTGTGATGTGTTTAACTATTTTTGATTTTGTAATTTTGATTTTTTACTTGACTATGGGATATGCTAGATCTCCTAGCTGATTATGCGTGTCCTAAAAGGCTGTGTTCATTCCCTATAGGTAATTGATTTACCTGTACTGATGTGTCTAAATGCGACCTCCTGTTCACATATTGTCAGCATTTGTAAATGTGTTGTGTCGTTTGAATTAGTGGCGCTCCCAGAATTACCAGACCTTTATGATAGGTCATGTTGAGTCAGCGACAACTCAAGTTGCCGAACATTGATCAAGTAGAAATAGCCGTGAATTCCAACTCGGCTCCTACCATGAGTTAAACATCAATGTGGAGAATACTACCTTCCATTGGTTATATTTAAGTGAGTCATTAGGTTAACTGATTACATCTGAGTGTGCCCTTGGGGTGTTCACATGAAAAATTGTACCGAGACTCGCCCCCAATATATGCTAACTGAGCCGCTGAGGTGGTACCCGTGTTCTCTGTGCCATTGATGCAGTTCAGCCATTAGTTGAAATTTGTTTCATTAGCTGAGACAGTCGGTGTCATCAGTGTAGAGGTATGACTTGTACTCTGTATAATCTTTGACCTTGTCAACCTCTAATAACTGGATAGTTTTGTTAATCAGATTAAGTTGCACAACACGGCAAAGCTTTAAAATGAAGGTTATGGCGAAGACAATAGGTTTAAAATACATATCTATTAAAAAATTAGTACGTTTCGATCATCTAGATCATCATCAGCTATAGTCTGAAATATAATAAATGACAAATTAAGACCGGCAATAAAAACCATTCAGTAAGTGATATAATAATATGTACACAAATTAAAAAAAAAATTACTTAATACCTATTTTCAATGGATAGGATGACTGCATGTCATTTAGGTTAGGTTTCAATTTGCTAATAAAGAGGGATTCAAGAATGCGTAAATAAAACACAAACCAGCTGAACCTAATATGGAAAAATTTTCAAGTGAGATAGTTGTATTGCATTTTTCAGCATGGATTCCAATAGCTGAATGGGAAGGCTACTTAATGGAATACCAGTCCTAAAACTTCTACCACTATGTTCAAATACTCTCGTAGATAGCAACCGAGATGTCGAACCGACATACACAGACCCCCACAGTGGGCAACAGTACTTGTTGCCGCAGTTCTGTCATCAACAAAGCAGCGCGACCCTTTATGTTCAAATGAGTTTGAACTTCGTTGCCTTTCGGCCTGTCCTTTTCACTTCGCATGAGTTAGTGCAGGGCTCGCCGGCTCGGTTGCCTCGCCGGTGTTGCATATGTTGCACGTCGGTCGGGACGTCTGTGTCGCTGCGCGATAGGTATTTTATAATTCAATTTCTCTAGTTTCTTCTTTATTCATGTTTTGCATATTCGCTTGTGTAACTTCATGTGTCTCTTTCCTGACCAATGTTTATGACCTGTTTGTAGTATCAATAATGAATTGCTGCTACACGTGTTTGATAGACATTGTACAACGAATCAGGTTGTAGAGTTAGGGAGATGCGAAGTCGCACGACTTGGCAAATTCCTGACTTCGATGCTCTCCCCATGTAGGCGTGAATTAGACCCTACAGTACTTGTATACAGCAGAGGAAAGCATTGAAAAGGGTAGTCTATCTTTAAAATGAAAAAATGAACCTATTTTGAAATTATTAACCAAAATAATTTGAAGGTCAACTCAGGGAAAGTATTTCACAACTAATGAGAGCAATTGTTCTTTCAACCTCTCAGACTGAACACCGAAGTAAGGAATGGTGACCAACAACTTCTTCTTATCTACAGTCAGCACAGTAGCAATGGCGGAATACTTTTTATCTGAAAATTGCTTGAAATATTTCTGAATAAAATATAAGGCATAACCATTTTTTACAAAAACTGCTTTAAATATTCAAACTCATTATGCAATAATGAATAACTTGATCAAATTTCATATGCCCGAAATAAAAGGGTTTTCATGCTTTTGATTTTAAATGAAAAAGAAGAATAAGAATTTTTATGTCACATCATGAACGAATATGGCCTTCTGAATGTCCAGATAATTTTAAACCAATCTTTTACCGCAGATACGTTGATGATACTTATGTTTTGTTCCGAGACAGAAACCACGCTCTTTTGTTTCTTGAATATATTAACAGTAAACACCGAAATATCACTTCTACCATGGAGACTGAAGCTGACAATAAATTACCTTTTTTAGACTGTCTTGTCCAACGCTCAGGTTCCACTTTTTGTACCTGTTTATAGGAAAAGCACATTTACTGGTTTGGGTTTAAGTTGTTTTTCGTTTTCTTCTTTTTTATTTAAAATCAACAGTATGGAAACCCTTTCATTTCGAGCATATGAAATATGCTCAAGTTATTCATTATTGCATAATGAGTTTGAATTTTTAAAATTAACTACAAAGGTTTGTTTGAAATTGATTGCATTTATTTTCAGTATTGAAATGAGATTGGACGTAATTTTTTCTAACATTGTAGCTGATGATTAAAGCAGGTTTTTGTAAAAAATGGTTATCCTTTATATTTTATTCAGAAAAATTTCAAGCAATTTTCAGATAAAAAGTATTTCTTCATTGCTACTGTGCTGACTGTAGATAAGAACAAGTTGTTGGTCACCATTCCTTACTTCAGTGTTCAGTCTGAGAGGTTGAAAGAACATTTGCTCTCATTAGTTGTGAAATACTTTCCCTGTGTTGACCTTCAAATTATTTTGGTTAATAATTTCAAAATTGGTTCATTTGTTCATTTTAAAGATAGACAACCCATTTCAATGCTTTCCTCTGTTGTATACAAGCACTGCTGCCCACTGTGTGGGTTTGTTTGTCGGTTCGACATCTCGGTTGCTATCTACGAGGGTATATGAACATAGTGGTAGAAGTTTTAGGACTGGTATTCCATTAAGTAGGCCCTCCCATTCAGCTATTAGAATCCATGCTGAAAAATGCAATACAACTATCTCACTTGAAAAATTTTTGATATTAGGTTCTGCAGGTTCGTGTTTTAATTTACGCATTCTTGAATCCCTCTTTATTAGCAAATTGAAACCTAACCTTAATGACATGCAGTCATCCTATCCATTGAAAATAGGTATTACGAATTTTTTTTTAAATTTGTGTACATATTATTATATCACTTACTGAATGGTTTTTATTGCCGGTCTTAATTTGTCATTTCTTATATTTCAGACTATAGCTGATGATGATCTAGATGATCGAAACGTACTAATTTTTTAATAGATATGTATTTTAAATCTATTGTCTTCGCTATAACCTTCACTGTATGCTTTTGTATTAGTATTGTACTGACTAGATCTTTCTCTTTCAGGAAACTTTATTACATACAATAAAGGCTGCTTCTGACAAGCTACTGCACCGGTGAAATCCTTATCCCTGAAACCTTTCCCCACCTCTTAAGTGAAGGCTACCTCATAAAGTATTTTTGAGTTTTTCTTTTTAAAAAATGGTGTTGATTGATATCAAAACTAAATCAGATTAACTAAACTTAACAATGAGTTTAAAGAAGCAATTCACAAATGATAAAATAATTTAACAAGATTTATACCATGATGTTGAAAAGGTTTACAAATGATTGATAAAACCATTATCTAAAATTGTTGAAACAAAACAAACTAGGTTGGCAATAAAAGATAAACCTCATGAAAAACTTGAATCTATCAAAGGAAAACATGTTGAGAACCCAGCTTTATCCTCTTCTGAATCCAACACTGTTGTTGGACCTATTACATTGAATTTCTTGCGTTTTGCATGGAAACCAGGGAATGAGGAGGACAAAACTTACGGCATCCGATAGGATGGTAGTAGAGTTATGTTTGGAAATAAAAAAGTAAATATTCTGGGTAATGACTTGAAAATTGGAATAAATCATTCGAATGTACGACTGGATTTTGGGAACTATTAACAAAACAAATTCCTTCTTATTTCAAAGACGAAGATAAAAGAAATTATTATGAGATGTTGTATTTAACTGATGCCTATTTGAGGGAAGATGGTGACTTAAAAGCAAATAGGGGTGAGAAATATTCAAATTTTATGTTTGATGTCCTTTTAATAATAAAGTTCAACGAGAAAAAGTTCGATCTGAGGTTGAAACAATTAGAGCTTTAAGTCCATCTCGCGTAACTGATTCTGAATCACCAAGTTCGAATCGAGACCAAAGTCCTTCAACAAACCCAAGAGTAGTAAAAAGATTTACAATAAACGCTTGAGTAATAGAAAGTTCCACAACGAGTGAGTTTGGTTCTGAATCTTCAAGTTCGAGTCGAGACCAAAATCCTTTTACAAACCCAAGACCTAGTTCATATTTCGCCCCTTCACGAAGGCCTACTTTTAGAGAAACTTGTGATCTCAAGCCGTTCGCTTGTGCACCACCACACAAGATTCGAGAAGCCACCCCACGCAACGGCAGGCTTCGAGGCGCCACATAACCACCAACTAATGGGGGCGCGTGCTCGGCGATACGGCATTTATAGAAGGCATTTATTCCAGTTGTGTTTTCTTAACCTGTCGGGTTCGTTAGTACCTCAGGCACTCTCTTCTTGCAGATTAGATTAGATTATTAGTTAGTTTAAGCCTCCCTATCCGCAACAAAGGCGATCCAAAGAGAGGAAGGAAGAAGGCACCATTTAGTATGGAGTTAAGGGAACGCGGAATCCATGCAGAAAGGGCATAGAAACAGTAAGATAAGAAAGAAGTTCATGAAACAAGATCAAAGTTGAAGAAGAAAGTAGTAGGTGTTGATAAAACAGGACAGCAGTGAACCGAAAAAAAGTTGGTCCGTAACAAAACAAAAACCTATTCTATTTCAACAAAAGGAAGCCTACCTAACCTTTAGCTCGGGTCCTCACATTGCCCCCCTGGCGCTCTTCGTGCATTGATATTCAAAGTCCTTAGATTTTCATTGTCTCTATACCTTTTCCTCATCCCGGAGAAGATTCAGACGTTTCAGGATCAGGTATTATTATATTACCTTCTAATATTAATGATCTTGTAAAAAGACACCAGTTATTATTCGGTTCGTTTAACGTTGGAAATGCAGTAGTTTTAATGAACTGTAAATACTTACACATGAACTTTTAAAGCGAGGTCTATTAAATACTGCTGAAGTTAAGATATTTAATGATTTATTGTTTAAAAATGGAATCACAAAGCATTGTAATTAGCGATTGAAAAAGTGATATCAATATAAATTTTAATCCAGCAATAGAATTGAACATAAATCAATTTCACGAAATGACATTGGTTGGGTTAGAAATGTATCATTCTATTCCTAACATTGATGAAAATAATAATAAATTTTATTATGAATTACAGGGTGTTGAAAGTGTAATTAACAATTATAACGGGTTGTTATAAAATAGAAAGTATAAACGGATTCATTCAAAAATTTTAACAGGTTTCGTTGAAATCAAGGCAAATACTAGTACTTTGAAATGTGTCATAGTTCTTCAATCACCTGCGCTAAAAGTATTTTTCAATGAAGAAAACTTTTTAAATACATTGTTAGGATTTGGAGAAATTATCTTAGAAGGTGTTGGAGAACATGAAAGTATAAATCTAGTCAACATAATTTCTGTTAATGCAATACTCGATCATTGCAGCGCAATTAACGGCTCATACCTCAACAGTTCTTTGCATATTATTTTGTATTCATTTTTCTCCAAAGTTCCACCAGGATACAAAATTATATAAAGTCCAAACAAATCAATTAATCTACCGTTATATCAACCTTTAAAGTATCATTTGAGAATTTGGCTTACCAATCAAAATGAACATACTATATATACTAGAGGTGAAGAAGTAACTGTTCGATTGCACTTAGGATCTAGAAATCAAAATAATTTGAAATGATTGTCTTTAAAAAGTGGATACTTTGAAATCGAATGAAAATAATAAAGTTGATGAATCAATTGAATATTAAAACACATAACTATGAAGCACAAATAGGAACTGATTTGAATCGTAAACAAAACGCTAGCGGGATCATTATCCAGAATCAAGATCAGTTTGTATTACCTTGTAAAAGTTTTATTTATCAAGAAGGAGCTTTAAATAGAGAAGAGGGAAGTATTATAATTTTAAAGACGAAAAAATAACACTTATCAACATTGGATTAATGCAATTGTTTGATAGAGTTTTTTACAGAATTAGAGAGGAGGAAATGGAAGGTTATAGTTACCCTGAAATTACACAACTCGAAAAGGATTAGTTAGTTATCAGCGAAATTCAAAAGAAAACATGATATTTTTCCGGAGCGTCGATAAGAAGAATGGAAAACCAAACGAAGGATTCAGTGATCGACATGACTATTTAAGTTCAGATAATGGGAAACTTAGCGCTGCTCTCCCACTCGAACATGTGTTAGGATTTTGTGAAAATTATTAGAAGGTAATTTATGAAGTGAAACATACTCTGACTTTGAGAAGAGGTGATAATTCTAATGCTATATTCAAAACGGATGAGAAAGATGCAAACCAGCAAGATAAAGTAGTTGATGGTATAATAACTATTACGAAACTAATTTGGAAGATGTCGGCTTATAAACTGTCTGATGAGTATAAGATCAAGCTATTTCGAGAAATTAAGGATAAAAAACATTAACTATTCCTCATTTTAATGGACAAGTAGAAAAAAAAAACAATTCTAAACTCTCATCAGACCTTTTTTTAAATTGAACCTTAACTCTAAATTTAGTATCTGAAAGATCTCGATACATAATTTTAGCAGTCCAAACTAAGAAAACTAATTCCCAAGTTGTAAACAATGGCGTATTCGATCATTGTAACTTGACGAATGCGTATGTTTAGCAGAATAATGGCCGATGCCCGAACGATTGAACGATTCCAACAATTATGCTACAGCTTATAAGATGTTAATATATTATGTATCTCATGAAAATTGTGCTATCGAATACAGACGCTACAAATATTTATATCCTATCTATGTGTTTGAAATCAGCAGATAAAATGAACGTATCAAAGAAAAGACAATTATTGAAATTAAAGTTAAAGCAGAATTTAAAACTAATATTTCTGATGATACACATGCATATGCACTGATTCTATCCGTTAGAATAATTCGATTACAATCTGACGGTGAGAAAATGAACTTAAACTACTAAAAAAAATACATAATCATATAATAATGTTTAAAAAATGATGACTGTGTAAAGAGTAAGAAGAAAACTGATACTGATAATCCTGAATATTTAATTACAAAAAACAATATGATACTGGTCTAAGGTAGGTGTTTAATTTGTAAAAGACAAAGACATTTTTTATTTCTAAAGATACTGCGAAAAATGGGGGGTTTTATATTTACAATATCAGTTTTATTAGCAGGCCTTGGGGCTGCTGGCTCTTTGACTGGAGGTGCTTCTTCAATAGCATCAGCGGTTAATAAGAAAAAAGCTGATGATAAACTATTGTTAGAAATTAAAAGGCATAATGAAGCGATGAAAAGTAAAAAAGGTTTGGGTATAAGATTAACTTCAGGAAAAACTTGTAGAAAGGGTCTCTATTTGAAACCAACAATATGTTCCTTTTGAACATATTGTTCCGACTCGACTGTGGATTTGCGATCTTCACTTTTCTAGTCGGAATTACGGATGCTAACGGGTACCAAAGAACAGGCGGATTCTTCAGTTTCTTTATTCATTCCGTAACATCGTAAACTGCACAATAAGGACATTTTTAGGTTCAAGAATACAAATGAGAAATAATTGAACAAGGTACAAGGAGCGCCTAACCATTGCCAAGAAAGACTAAGTAAGATCTTCTAATGACAATGATCTATCACGCTGATATCAAGAGTCTGGGGCGATTCCCAGTACTCTGGCTCAAACAGGTTGGCAAGTTCTAGTTCCAGAGAACAACAATATATATGGTACTTCTACGCCAAGAACAACTTAGGGCAACTCATGAACAACTCAATACAGGGAAGTGGATCAATCTCAATACATGGAACAGGTGTTCAATACAATAAGAACAACTCCTGGCGCGTATACACGTAAAGATGAGCTAGAGAACAGCATTACAAGCATTAATATTGGATGCATCACAAGGGCCAAACAGACCCGGAGATATTGAATACATGTAAGTCGTTAAAAAGAGGACATTATACTCCCACATACTGGGTTCATTACAGGAGCTGGGCTAGAAGCCCAGCGGTTCACAGAAATTAAGTGCTGCTGTGGGCACAGGTTCACAACCTTCAGGGAGATAACCTGACAACACCTTATTATAGTTACTCACAAGAAATGGGGGGCGGTATTTCACGTTTCCATATAAGTCTTCTATTTTCAACCTACAATATAGATAGTGAGACTATCTTGTTTTTTACTCTACCTGTGGAAGGGATTTTTAAAACTGATTGGCAGGGTTGCGGAGTCGGGTGGAGGTTGTTTTAGGGTGGAGTTGGAGTCGAAGTCGCTTTTCTGAATGTGTGTGGAGTCGGAGTCGCTTTTTCGAAAGTGTGTGGAGTCGGAGTCGCTTTTTCGAAAGTGTGTGGAGTCGGAGTCAGAGTCACTTTTTCGAATATGGTGGAGTCGGAGTCGTTCATTCGGATGTGGTGGAGTCGAGATTGGAGTAGCTATTTTTGGTGTCTTTGATTCTAATTTTTTGCAAGAAAACATTTATAATGTTTAAAACCAAAAGTAAACAAAGCAGAGTTAAAATACATTACTGAAATGCTAAAAAATTCGCCACGTGTTTATTGATTATTTTATTCGAGGTTCGAAACAGCGCATTTATACCTATCACCTGATACGGTCAATGGTCACTGATATCAAGTCATTGTGGGTTCGCATACATATATATGTGATACCTACGAGTGCCAAGTATAATTTTCGTACTGGAGCAATAATGCATATATAATAGTGAAAAAGTCGGAATTAGTAATTGAAATCATCGAAAATTCATTCTGTTTGTTTCTGTTTCTCTCATTTCCACTTCAATTAATACATAGGATCTAGAAACTAGTAGTTAATGTGCTGCAATTTCCTTGCAAAACAGCTCAGCTGATGTAATACATTGTACTCACATAAAGAGAGGTAACTCTGTAAGCTCTTAATGTGTCTAAATTCTATAGCAGTGGTTCCTTATAAAGATCATTTTTAGTCTTTCTCTTGGTTATGCTTTGGTGTATTGATTGATAATGACTTTGTGATCATAAAGATTTCTAGCCTTTAGGTTGTGACCTATTGATAATGACTGGTCTTTGCCAAAACCTGAAGCTAAGGTGTGAGACATAAAGGCTTCTAATTTTCAGGTTACGTAATCGCTATTGAAAATGAAAACTCAAGTAGCTTATTTTCATGTTAATAACTGTAATCTAAGTTTTTTTTCAGCTATATGTAGTACTCATCTACTTAAAATTTATTTCTTTGTTTTGTTTACTTCCTTGTCTTTAAGTCAAGTTAGCATGTGTTAATAATGAACATTTCTGCTCATTTCTAAAGTTATTCCTTGAATTATGCTTGGTTCTTCTAGAGTTATGTTGTATTTTACCATTTCATTTACATGCTTAACTTTTATCTTCTGATCACTCCCCAGTTTCTAAGTACGCCTACGCTCGAATGGAAATTTATTTAATTATGTTTTCACAATTTTAACAACTGAAATAGTGTCTGTTTTTCAGCATTATATAATTAATGACTTTTTCTTAAGAAAGTTTTGGAAATGTTGTAAGGTAATCAAAATCGGTATTGGGACACTTGAAAAAATAAAATACAATGTAAAAGAGCTGCAGTGGAAATAATATCACAACACCAGCAAATACTTCACTTAGTCACACACACATATTGTAACTGAAAGCAATGCACTATCTCTGTTGCAATGATTGTTGCATTTATGCGATAGTACAAATTTTTTGCTGAAAACGTACCAAATTTCACCCCAAATACAAAATGAAAAGAACGTGGCCGTTTATTAAAATAAGAAAGTGACGAATTCAAAGTAAAAAGTCAAACGAGAATAAAAGACAGTCTCATATTACGCACAAAGAAGCTAAAAGTGGTTTTTGTTCGTAAACAAAACGTTCCAAAAACGTCAAACCCCTGCGACGAAAGCAGAGCAACTTTTACCCATTACTAGTGCACACTGCCCGTCAAAAAATTATAGGGTTAGATATCGGACCAACTGAGCTTAAACATGGCTTTCCCATGATTTCCCATGCTATTCTATGGCTTTCCTATTCTTTTTTAAGTCTCAACTGCTGATATTCTATACAACCTAATCGAACCTAACCAACAGTACACGTATCAGTGTATTGTTGAAAGTTCCTGAACTGAAATATTGACATCTGCAGTCATATATTTTTCTTCCAAACAGTCTCCGGCGATATAGTCTCCGGCGTCTTTCTTGCTGTCGAAGTTTTGCTACTTCTCTCTTGCGGTTGGACACATTTCTATCCATGGTGGCCTCTTTTGTCTGAATTTTATTCTGAAATGTCGTCTATTATCCCTTCGAAGCTTTTCAAGAAAATCAAAATTTCGAAAACAATAACTCAAGTTCCAAAATCTATGGCCTTATACCCAGTGGTAGCCAGGTTACTGGGCGAACGAATTTAAAACATTTCTTTTTGCATTATCAATTAAAAAAAGCAAAGCGACATGATGAATTTGATACCATAACCAAGAGGGGGTACATAATCAAGAGGGGGACTGACGCGGCTACTTTTATAATAGTGATAACCAAGATGTAAAATAACGTTGAGCAATAATATGCCACCTATTCTGCATTGTTACCCTGCATAGTGTAGGTAGAGAGGAGAAAAGGCGGTGTGCAAATCCTGCCTACCATATCTACATGTATGTATGATATTTCATAAATTTGTGGGTTTTGAGCATAGTAATTGAATAAACTATTGTAATTTCGCTGAATCGGAGCATACTTAGGAATAGATTAAGCTGCTGATACGTATCTATGCTTATCAGGGTATGCACTGCCTACTTTGCCTGCTCAGAAGACACCTGTCATTAATATATAAATATATTAGTGTACACTACCCGTCATAAATGACGGGATTCGATATTGTCGTTATATTAATCTTCCAGATGTGGATAAATTAATCCATCCTAATAGTAGCCACGATTAAAATATTATTGTGCTTGCGCACTGATGAAACTCGTATCACAGATCCGATCATTAAGCATCCGATCATTAAGCAAATACTGAAAGAGCGTGAAAGGGACAGACCAACCTACCAATTTTTTTGTTCAATACTGAATAGTACATTGTAATAAAATAGAAGTTATGCACAGGAAATCCCCAAATGTATTTATTCATTTATTTGTTTAAGGAGACACTTGGCATTTTATTTGATAGGAATAATCAACGCTGTATAGGGTGTTTTCATGCGAACAAATTTCAATCATAGGTGCAAAAACTCAAAATAAATCGATTTTCACGAATGATATAATGCCAAAACTCCTTGGTTTCCGAGTTATTAGGACTTGAAGAAACTTTAACACTCAAAGTAGGATACCTCTTGCGCGCCAATGTTAACGCTGGTCTTGATAGTTCCGACTCCAATAAAGCAGTTTTTTACCATTTTTAAGAAAAAAATTGCAAGCATTTTACCACTGCAAAAAATTTGCAATTTAAATGTTCGCTAGGAAATTAACACTAAGTCATCAATGATAAACTTTAGTCGCAATTTCATTAAATTAAAAAAAGTGCAAACATTATTTAATGCTTAATAGCTTGACACTGCAGATACTTTTCCTAACCGTAAAATGCTTGCAGTTCTCATTTTAAAAATATCAAAAACCTGTTTTAGTGGGGTAGGAACTATAAAGACTTCACCTTTACATTTAAATTAATCAAAGTCAAGGTCAATTTAATCCTATTCAAGATCAATTTAATCCAAGTCAAATTCAAATTAAACAACCCTAAGTTGCGTTAAGAATTGACGTAATCACTCGTTAATTTGAGCGTTTTTTTGTATATTTGCATATTTAATTTAAAAAACTACACCCTCAACATTTCATCATTCGTGAAATTGATTCATTTTGCGAAAAAATATCCTATAGATATAAAATGAAACGCTAGGTCTCTCCATCAATTTAAAAAAATATGCGTTTTTGTGTGTAATTTCCCCTGTATTATTACAATGGGAATCAGCTTGATCATTCAAATGATGTAAAAACCTGGCATATGCTCACTTTTATTTTTATATAAAAATTTTGCCAAAAAAATTCTATCTATTGTTGGGAAAATGCAGCTTATCGTGGTAAAAAGGCATGGCAAATTTGTTTAAATTATTTTTGCTAATAATAATTTGAAATATAACACACAGTTGTTGCTTGCTTGGTTGGTGTGTGCGCCTGTGACGTTCATAAGGATGCTTAATGACCGTATTTGTGAAACGAGTTTCACCAGTGCACAAGTACAAGAATATTTTAATC
Source organism: Platorchestia sp. MABIK (assembly GCA_014220935.1). Lineage (NCBI taxonomy): Eukaryota > Metazoa > Arthropoda > Malacostraca > Amphipoda > Talitridae > Platorchestia > Platorchestia sp. MABIK. The sequence goes on along the minus strand of JACJUY010013145.1, from coordinate 3,930 downwards.
GCGGGTACTATTAGGGTGGATCTATTTGTTTGTCATCGATATCTTGCAACTTTTTTATAGGAAACTATCGAATCCCGTCATTTTTGAAAAATCGTGTACACTAGTAGATATATATTATTAAAATTTGATTTTTAACATTCTATTGCCAATTTAAAAGTCGTTCGTCCATAACGATCATACTAACCATATGTACAGGTTGCAACACTTGCAAACAGTAGTATTCATCTAATAAATTGTGATTAGGTGGAGTCGGAATCGGAGTCGCAAAATTCTGGAAAGGTGGAGTCGGAGTCGCAAATTTATTCCTCCGACTCCGCAACCCTGCTGATTAGGTCTCTGATGCAGAGGCAACGCTACAATAGGAACGGCAAACTAGCACCTCAACCAAATTTCACAGGCAAGCACGACGGCTTGCTCAGCCTTAGGACAGTCATAGCTTAAAATTAATACGCACGAATACAGCAAATTAGATATAATCATCCAATATCGAGATAACTATCTCATTGATCAGCCTAATGCTAAACTAGCTTAAATGAGTCAGGTTAAAGTCTTTACGCGTCTTAGAATAACGTTGATGAGAATGCCCTAGGAGTTGCTGAACTCATTTGGACTTGCAGGTAGCTATACTCAAATTTGACCATTGTACTAGACTAAAAGAAAACATCCTGCTTCTGTTTCACTCGCGTCAAAACAAACTGTTTAAATTGCTCAATTTAAATTGCAAGATGAACTGTACACAGGACGACGAGTACATAGATGCTGGTATCAGCCTGGGCATTCAATGGTCACAACAAAAAAAACTTCTACAGACATATTTCTAATCTGCCTTAAATTCGCTTTAGCTTTACGTTTCCACACCTACTGACTGGTGCAACTTGCCCAGCTCATGGGTGAGAGGCCAACACCAAGTCAGACATTGAGAAATTCTCTTGACAAAAATAAAGGTGAACTAACCCCAACTGATCTATACACAACTTAATAGGTACAAAGTTACTAGTGCTAACTTGTTGTTCACATCTTACATGGAACCAATTGAGCAGACTCATGCTTACTCCAAGGCACCACGTTGGCAACAGTCATTTCTAATTACAGGCTGCAAACTCTTACAGGCACCTTCAATTCCAAACTGCTGACTACCTCAACTTACATAGCCTAAATCAATACCGAGTTTCCAGCACCACAACACAGCATACTTGCTGGAGGGAGCACCAGAAATTTATTAACACTAACTTGACTCGATATAGGTGACTCGCCGATTTCCAGCAGCATCTTTGAATGCTCTAGGAACCGGCTGTTCACCACTACCAACACTCAATAAAGAAACGACCAAATATGGCTAATTGAGAACACAAAGAGTCAAAGATATTCTAACACAATATTCTAACACGATATTCTATCACGGTTACACTGAGAAACCAAAACTTAAAATTATCCTGGGAGAACGTGTCTGCTCGATCACTTCGGCCGAAAAACATGCCGCATCAGTCCTGCGGACCAGTGCGGAAGGTCCGCAGCGATGTTGCCACAGGAAATCTAAAAAACTCGCGTTTGCAAAACGCGACACACATTCAAGTTGATTTCTTTTTCTACAAGAATAAAATTGTTTTTATTGCTGGAGATGCATTATTTAAGTATATAGAATGCGAAATTGTACCTTCCACGAGTGTGTTAGATAGTATTGATGCTTTGGGAATGATTTTCAGCAGATACGGGTTGTGTGATGTGCTCGTAAGTGATAATACTTCTAACTTTTCATCTCACGACTTTAAAGATTTCCTAATTTCTAATGGCATTGAGCACCTCACACCTCCGCCCTATTCTCCAGCCAGCTATGGTCAAGCTGAGAGTATCGTAAGGATCATCAAAGACCTGTTGAAAAAACTCTCTTCTCCCGAATCGTTCAAATCCCGTCTAGCAAAAGCGTTATTTCAATCACATCGTATTCCTCATAGTGTCACAAAAATTGCTCCCTTTGTTGCGCTCAACAATCGTAAATTTGTTACTTCCAGAGATAGAGTTAATCCTAAATATTCCGTGTTCAGGTCTAAGCCTGTGTATGTAACTCAATTTGATGTCGGTGATCATGTTCTTGCTCTGAATTTAAGAAATGGTCCCAAGTGGCTGAAGGGAATTATTGTTAGCAAAGTTGCTGTTATTATCTTTCAGGTTCAAACCATAGCATTAAATGTAATATGGAAGAGAAACTCTAATCAGCTGCTTCATTCTTCTAGTAATTTGGGTTCTATCAGTAGTAAGGCGGCTGAGCCTTCTGCTTTGCAGACTGTTAACAGTTCACCTGTAGAAAATGAACCTCGTAAATCAGGTAGAATAACTAAACCTGTAATGCGAATGGGTTGTTGAGTTCTTCCTTCCTTATGTCATATATTCATTTAAAGGGAGGGAAATTGTTATACATCAAAATCTGCACCGCATTGGGAGCGCCGGATGTCTTAGTCGCGCTCGGCTCCGGATGTCTTTGTCACGCTCCGAGAGCCAGAAAGTCTTTGTTGAGCTCTGGGTTTACGAGCCCCGGAAGTCTTTGTTACGCGCTAGTTTTAAGAGGAAGCTGTAACCGACGGAGGCGAGTATACAGATAAGTGCGTTGCAGAGCGTATCATTCTCCTGCCTAGGTTGTTTAAGTCTATTGAAACTGTAGTTTCAGCTACAGCTAAAAATACCTCATGTTGTGTTGAAAGAAACGACACAACAAGGAGGGAGGAAAAAAATAAATAAATTATCGATTTTCTGTTTTTTGGTTCATGTTATAGAGAATTTTTCTGAATCTAACGGTGTTTCATTGCTTTGTAAGTGTGTTCCCTCGTCTGCTACAGCTTGCAAAAGGCCAGTTGCTCACTGTAAAATTTTCAGTGAAGTAGATAAATTTATGAAGGGGAAAAAATTAGCTCAAGTGACATTTGAGGTTTACTCCGAAAAGAAATAAGCAACATTACAAATTGTTAACCGCCGTGACGAACACAGGAACAGGAAGCAGGACGAGCTGTATGAACCTTCATCAGTTCATTGCCATGCCCGACCTCCCGCCAAGGCATTGTCCATCCTGAAATGGCATGAAAAGCGAACGGTTAACGTAATTTCCGGAATTTTATGCCAAAATGGCAAGTAATAAATTCACCAAAATTTTTAAGTTAATAGACTTAACACCAAAGTTTTTAAGTGTATAGGTTTAGCACCAAAGTTTTTAAGTTTATAGTTTTAACACCAAAGTTTTTAAGTTTATAGGTTTAACACCAAAGTTTTTAAGTAATAGTTTATCAAGCGGATGTATAATTAATCATGGGAAGCAGTCATCAAAAAGTTCACACCGTCCCCGAACTGCCCATTTGCAATGATGCATTAGACCAACCTCCGGGCGACATCCTGGTGTTGCCGTCCGCTCCGCGATCCCGGGTGCCGGTCCGTCCGTCCTTCCAGCGAAGATTTTTATTTGAACATCTTCATGAAGGATGAAATTAAGGTGCTGAAGTTTGCAGTGGAATTAACACCCTTGTCGATTAAACTCCACCAGGCACGTGTAGATACAATTGAGATCTAGCTGAAGTTCCAGATGAAGGGTAATTTTGCCGATCGTAATATACCAGGCACGTCCGAGTATAATTGAGATCCAGGTTCCCTTAATAAAGCCATCCAGCGGCCCAGCGAAGTGTCGACCATTCATACGGAAGTTGTGTTAAGTCCAGGACAAGCAGATAAAGTGGTTTCTCTGCGGGATCTGATGAAGAACTGCGGGAATAAGAGGAGCTTCCACACAAGTTAATAGTGGAAAGGAAAAGTTAGTTCTAGTAAGCCACAACTGTGTTAGCCAGAGGAGCTGTGTGAAATGAGTGACTGCATTTATGAGGTTTTTAAATTAAATTTTTTCTTTGAAGTTTTTCTATTGAAATTCCTTTCAATTAATGTTAATTTAATTAA
>JACJUY010013144.1:0-10277 GCA_014220935.1 Platorchestia sp. MABIK | reverse complement strand
CTCCAGAATACTGATCCTCAGAGCAGAAACTGCCTCCCATTACTCGTGAAATGAGCAGTCTCGATACTTCGCTCAATAATTAGGCATGCGAACCGATCCAGGACCATGTACACACCCTCACTTGGTGAGGAAAATGGTAACTGAGGCTTGGTTGAGTTGAAGTTACATGCATGAATCTTTTATTCTCATCTTCATTAGCAGTAAAACCACCAAGCCACTGAATAACAATTACCCGGTATTTTTCTGTTACCCAAGATTTCTTTGGAATAAGTTTGCGAACTTTAAAATCTTCTAGAGACTATCATGAGTTAGAACAAAGAAGGATTATGCACATATCTACATATGAATATATATAAATATCTCGGCAAATTATCACAAAGCTTTCAGCCACCTCATAAAATTAAGCAGTGTTATCGGAGTCGTTATTGTTTGGCAAAACTACTTGCGCCTTTAGTGCACCGTAACTTTTTAACGAGCTGCATCCGCTCGTCCTAACGCGTAAAATTAAAACATGAGCAAGGCTCTAAAATAAGTGTGTTCTATTTCATTGACCATACAAATTTGTTTTCAGTGCTTACAACTAGTGTAAGAAGAATTATTTTCTGGCGTTATTCATATTCCTCTATTCACGATATTAATTGCAATAAACAATTAGCAAGAATAAATGTTAACCGGAAAAATTAGTATTTATCACCCAACAACATTGAAAACTAATTAAGATATTAACTCAATTTCAGATTTACACATATGTTAACTAAATTCCTTGAAACTCATTTCTGCTGTTTATTTAATGAGACACTACGTTTATTCACATGGAAACACAATAGCTTCAGGAATCTAACATTTTTTTAATTGCAGCCACTGGAACAGATCTTGAAGTAACATTACATTCCAGTCACTGCATCCCATAATGCTGCTTTTGATATTAATTATCGTTCACTCGCGGACATTTCAAGCTTCGCAGTGGCCCACAAATTTAAATTCGGTTCAAATTTGACAAAGACGAAAGCTACACCTTCAAATAGTGCTTTCAAATTCCAGTGAGGTGAGGTATAACTTGCCTGTATTCGCAGAAATGTCTCAAAGTATTGCCTAGAGAGAACGCAGCCTTTTTCAAAGAGCCCAGAGTAGAACTTTGAGTCAAGGAAATAATACTTCATTCAGAACACTGCGCAATGCGAAACTACGTAAGATTTGATATCTTTGAGAATCTTTACATTACTGATAATGTGATTCAGGTATCTTTATTGTCGGACTGAGATTGCTCCGCACTGCAAAGGAATTTTTTTAGATTTTACGAATTGGATTCGTTATCTCTCGATAGAGAACAAAACATCGATGCACAAATGAGATTATTATAAAAACAACGAACGAATGCTTAAAATTTAGATTTAAACCGCAGGTTATCGCCTAATGTAATAAATAGCTGTATTAATTTACCCGGGGGATTGATAGAATAATTCGAATGAAAAGAATCTAACTTTGAGGCCCATTTTATTTGTACGATTCCTTCACAGTCATTTGTAACTCGATAATTTGAAATGGATTTGAAATTGCTCAATCAGATTGATTTACAAAGCCAAAACTAAACTTTGCATGCTTCCACAACTAGATATCGAAGCTTGTACAAATTCGAACCACAAAAAATTTTCAGACCCGTTGTTCGGGTAGTGGATATCTTGACGCTGGATATTTATTATTAGTTCGGAAACATGAAACAGTCAGCTTGTGAAGTTAATCCTAAAATCCTTCAATCGTACCGAACATCGTTGTATTTTCGTCCCGTTTTTTCTGGGATTGATTACAGAGTCACATCCCCGCGTTATTGTCAAAACCGATTGAGTTAGATTTGGATTCGGGTGCTGGGCCATCGAGATTTGGAAATAAAGTGTCCGTCGAGACTTCAAAACAATGTGTACATTGAGGCTTTAACACAATGTATCCTTCGAGACTTTAAAAGATTGTGTCCATCGATGCTTTAAAACAATGTGTTCATTGAGACTTTAAAACAATGTGTCCACCGAGTATTTAAAACAACGTGTCTACTGAGACTTTAAAATAAAGACTTCATCGTGGTTTGAAAACTATCTGTCTACTAAGACTTTGAAACAATGTTTTCATCGAGACTAAACAGTGGTGTATCGTTCGAGACTTTAAAACATTGTATTCATCGAGGCTTAATAAAAAAGTGCTTGTCGTGACTTTAAAGCAATGTGTCTATGTAAGCATTGGAGCAATGTATCCACCGAAGCATTGCCGTTTAATGTTTTAAACAAGGTGCAACTGTATATCTTCAACGAAGCATTGACGCGACGCGTATATTGAACATAAATGGTGCACCATGCTTGAACATTAACTCATAATTCCATTCCATGAGTTTTTCACTGTCGGTTTCTGATGATCAATTAAGCTGTACATACTGGAATGGAGAACGCCACATGAACACGATACGACACAGTGTTATGTCCGAAGTTTTGACATTGATGTGGTCTTCAGAACGTTCAGTTCTTTCCAAAATTTCAGAAGAAATAAAAAGTTCGGCTGTTGACTCTCTTTTTTTCCAACTCGTCATTTGCTGATAGAAATAAATTTGAGATGAAAATGTTTCATATTGCAACCACAAATAAATTTTCGACATTGAATAAAACTGATTAAATTTTGTTTACTGTTTCGTATACCGTAATTACATTCACGTAGATTTTGCCGGTATTGAGATGACGCATGTATTTGAAATAAATTAAAAGCATTAACATCTCAAAATTCTTAACTACACTCAATTTCCACGCGTACTCCGCCTGCACTCTAACTGTTCTGGAAACATAGAAGTTTCCCTGTTGCACTGAAATATCAATTTTAATCTTTCTTACAACTGAAGTAATTCACTGGACTCTGAAGTCCGCCTGTCTTATGCTCCTAGATTCTCGTACGCGCGGACATCATAAAAAGTTCGGTTCCCCTTGTAATTATTCTGTTATTCGATTTGGACAACAGATCAGACGCTCAGCCGAAGCTGTCATTATGCAGACCCTCACTTCGTGTGCTTCCGTCACAGTTCTAAATGGGACGACATCGTGGCCTCCTTTGCTTAGTGAAGACTGCATTTTTGTCGTAGCTTCTGCTATTTATGTACAAGATAACCAAAAAAGTTATTTCCGGTTTTTGATTACCCATTGAATAAAGTTAAAACAAATACGCAATTGTTTACCGAGTCGGACAGCCGAAAGTAGGAATATCAGACCTTATAAAAACACGCGCACCGTGTTTGGCCATCAATAATACAAGCCGGAAAGCATTGGAGAAGGAAACAAGTGTCTATAGATCTTGTTCAGGGCTGTTTGCTTAACGACTCCAAAGTAGGCTTATCAGTTGCTGCATCAAGTAGCCGCATATGTCAACCGTTTGGAGGTAGTGCTGTGAATGAGCGTACTGCATGGGGTTAGTTTCAAAAATTTAAGTCGGGAGATTTGTCCCTCTGTGATGAGTCTCTCTGTGGACGACCACAGGTCTTGAATGACGGAGTCCTGAATACGGCTATTGAACAGAACAGTATTCTAACGTGTGGTGAACTTGCAAGACAGTTCAACGATTCTGATGAAACAGTTAGACTCCACCTGCACCGTCTAGGTCAGGCACACAAACTGAGCAAGTGGGTTTTGCACACGCTGTTGGAGGTCCACAAGAAAAGAGTGACCGCCTCCGTACCGCTGCTTTCTCACTGCCGTACTGACTGCATCCTAATTCAATCGAGTGCTTACCAGTGATGAAATGGGTTCTGTACGAAACTCACAAGCATTCCAGATATTGGTTGCCACCTCAGGATGTTGTTGTCCCTTACATGGCAAGACCGCCCATACACCAACGCATAGGTTGTGCTTTGTGTCTGGTGGACAGGTCTTTAAATGGTTCATTATGAGCTGCTACCAGTGGACCAATCGGTCGCTGGAGACATATACTCGCAGCAATTATAATGTGTGCAACAGGCATAGCGTCAGACGGAGCCATCGTTGGTGAATCGCAAAGGTGTGCTCCTCTTTTATGACAACGCCACCTTATTACCTTTTGGGTGAGAGACTGTGCCATCCACCTTATTAACCTGACCTTGCGCCATCCGATTACCGCCTCATCCACTCCCTGGATAATCATCTTCGTGGTAAATCCTTCACCGATGAAGCAGACTTACACCAAGCCCTCGCGGACTTCTTTGCGTCCATAACTCTTGAGTTTTACAGCAAGGGGATTGAACAGCTGGAGACTTGTTGGCAGAAGGTGCTGGATGTCAATAATGATTACTTCGAAGACTAAATATAAGTTACACATACTGTGAAGTATTTTCTTTTCTTTAAAAACGGACATAACTTTTCTGGTTAACTAGCAGTTTTTTATTTAAAATTTTAGGAAAACATCGAGGTTTTCCTTTTATAGCCGTGTGTCTAGTGTAACTGCAAAGCACACCTCATTGATTAACATTGTAAGCCAATTATCAGCATTCATTTTTGCAAACCTTATCAACTATCTTTGCAAAATTCATGCATGACTCAGTATGGCTCGCTGCTTTTCAGAAAGAAGCCTTTCTCCAGTTTGTGAACTATATTACACGAAATGGGTTAAATACTCAGTCTGAAGCTTCAATCTTACATGTAAAATAAAAAATTGTACGTTGTTCTAGGAGCAACGGTACATGCTTGACACACATTTCGTTCGTCCAAATCTACTTACGTTTTGCAAGTGCTGCTTTAAGCTGAAAAAGAACAAAATCCCACAAAATCCCACAGATTTACCTCAAAGACCTCATCAAACACTAAGTTTATCTCCAGTTCAGAAGCAAAACGCACAAATTCGAGCCCTTTTCCAGATAGCATGTGGTACAACGATGATAAAAAGTATGCGTGACCCGCTCAGGCGCTCACTCGCCAAGAGGATGTGAATCATTAGTTGCATAGACAGCATTCATTTAATGTGCGCAGGCAGCCGTTCGGAATCGTGTTCGTATTGAAGCCTTTGATGCATTACTATTTCAAGCACAGCGGTGATAGAAATGATAACAAAAGAGCTTACATTAAAACTAAGAACAGTTTTGACTGTTTATAAGTTTTCAAATGAAATAACACAGAACAAGAGGACTAGAGAATAACACTTGAGTTCAAAATTTTAGTGATAAATGTTCTGTGGTCCAATAGAAGGCACGAAATTACCAGGTTCTGATACAGAATGCATGAGTGGCATACTTAAATAGTTATTACTGGCATCAAAGGCCCCAGTATTGGAGACCCTGTTGTAGGAGGAATTACTAAGAATACGCTAGTATTACAATCACTATCCTTGCAGCATACTTCAGGAATACCTCGTACAAGTCTCTGTACATTCACAACTACGAACTGTTTTGCTTTTTTCGAGACATTCGCCTTTCTCTGAGAAATCAATCCTATTTATTCAATTTGTCTAAGCCCTACGAACTCTAACTCACGTTTTCTTGAGATTTCTGAAAGCATTTATTGAAACGCTGCACTTTTTCCCGACGTCTTTGAGCAAGCATGGAGTCTTAAAAACACGCGTAGCTCAGGTTATACTTTTTAGATAGCAGAGCCTCACATACTTATTTCAACTTCCATACAGCAAGTTCTCATCGAACGCGTGTCAAAAAAGAATACCACACAGCCCATAAAACATCTTGTCAAAAAGTTGCGGAAGATAAAAATTCACTCTCTACGCATTTTCTTTTCTTCAAAGGCAAAGTATCTCATACCCAGAGCGCAGGATTTGCTTTGATTTCAAAAACTCCCTCAAGCGTTTCATTTTTTAACTTCGAGATTTTTTTTTGGAATGCTGTTTTTGGAAAAAGGTCGTAAATTCACGGAGCCTGGCATTCCCGAGTGCATTTGCCGCGTGGACGGAACTCCTCGCAACAATGAACAAAGTTCGAGATGACGCTCCGGGCTCCCCAGCCCCAGGGGAGCGCCTGCGTCGCCCCTCGTAATTTGCGCTGGGGACAAACCGGGACGTGGCCGCTCTGAGACAGTCGTGATTCTCCAGTGAGACAGTCGTGATTCTCCAGTGTGACAGTCGTGATTCTCCAGTGAGACAGTCGTGATTCTCCAGTGAGACAGTCGTGATTCTCCAGTGAGACAGTCGTGATTCCTCAGTGAGAGTTGAAATTTTTCAGTGAGGAAGTCGCCGTTCCTCTGTGAAAATCCTGATTTTTCAGACGGGAGAACCGTTAATTTGCCATGAAACCGTCGGGATTCTTCATTCGGAGAGTTGCAATTCTTCAGTGAGACAGATTTAATTGTCCAGTGAGAGAGTTGGGATTCTTCAGGTATAAACCCATGATTTTACAATCAGACAGACGTGATTTTCCAGCAAAATCGTCTGAAGGTTTTACTCAAGCTGCCAAACTCTTCCAATGGCTGTTCCAAAAAATACTATAAGAAGGGAAACTTAAGAAACCAAGTACGACTCCAACAATGAAAAAAATCAAGCCATTCCTTTTCACGTGTGTAAGCACATACTTGTATTGAATCACTAACAATGGCACACTGGAAATTTAATTCGACCATTGAACGAACTTAGCATCGCCGAAAAAAGTCACGAGTTGATAAATTAACTGGCGTAGCCCGCTGAATGGGAGCGTAATTTCTGGGGCGATCGCGCGATTGCAAGGCTGACTCAGGGACGCGACGTGTGCTACTCCCACCATGGCTTGAGCAACACTACCTGTTGCTGCTGCTACACCTGTTGCTGCTGCTGCTGCTACACCTGTTGCTGCTGCTGCTGCTACACCTGTTGCTGCTGCTGCTGCTACACCTGTTGCTGCTGCTACATCTCATGCTGCTGCTACATCTCATGCTGCTGCTACATCTCATGCTGCTACATCTCATGCTCTGCTTCATCTCATACTGCTGCTACATCTAATGCTGCTGCTACATCTCATGCTGCTGCTACATCTCATGCTGCTGCTACATCTCATGCTGCTGCTACATCNTTAAAGTTCGCAAACTTATTCCAAAGAAATCTTGGGTAGCAGAAAAATACCGGGTAATTGTTATTCAGTGGCTTGGTGGCTTTACTGCTAATGAAGATGAGAATAAAAGATTCATGCATGTAACTTCAACTCAACCAAGCCTCAGTTACCATTTTCTTCACCAAGTGAGGGTGTGTACATGGTCCTGGATCGGTTCGCATGCCTAGTTATTGAGCGAAGTATCGAGACTGCTCATTTCACGAGTTATGGGAGGCAGTTTCTGCTCTGAGGATCAGTATTCTGGAGCACACTGGAATACTGGCACTATATCCAAATCAATGGTAAAATACCTAAATACATCTTCGCTTTGCTGTAGTACTATACCTTGAAACTGTACTTCGAAAAAGTTTCTTTTAATGGGCTAATTTTACATGCGCTGTCAGAACTCAGACAAATTTACTCGTATGCGGCGTAATGACAGGGAGCGAGGCTTTACGACGCTGATTAATGATTTCAAAAGCATGTCCGTTGAAAGGGACTCGTGAGGAACTGTGGATGAAAATTCATCTAAATTATTTTAGGCTGTTGAAGTGTATTAGTCCCGAGTGAAATGTGCTTCAGTGACTTACGAAATTGAACAGTTTGAGAACTTCGCTAAGGGTGTAGTGGTGAATATACATACATACATCAGTGGAAGTATCTTATAATCTAACATTTATATAATTGTTAAGTAATCCAAAAGAGTTTTAACTCTGTTCAAAGCGATTAAGGAGCATTGCTCATTGCTCCTTGAGACTGTAGCCATACTAGACTCCTCAAACTACTATTAAAAAATGTTACAATTTAGTATTTTGACATAAATTTTTATAGAAAACAATAAACTATGAAAGACGAAGCACTAGGGAAATTTTAGAGCAAGTTTCATTCCTGAAAAATCATAACATGAAATTGAAGGAAATCTAAACACTCGTTACTGCTTCCCTTCAGGAAATCAGGTTTATTCCTGTTTACAGTAATGCTTCTTAATTTTATCCGTTCACAGTTCACCCCTACAGTTCTTCGTCACTTTTCTGCTCACTTCCTCTTCTGTTTGAAGTGCAAGTCTTTCGTCCATGTAGAATTTTGCAAGCTCTGAAGAACACATATCATAAATAACGGAGATATTGTGCATGTACTCACAGAACAATCATTTCACGCGAAACGCAGAGAGCCTTTCCACTCTGTGCGCCATTGAGTGCTAAAATCACATACACTTTTAAGAACTTGAGATAATACTGAAAACGGTACAACTTCAACTTCAGGCTTGTCGTTTACTATTATTGCAACTGTTGAAAAGAAATTCAAAAGAAGTATTCATGTCGTGCATAGTTTGATTAGTTATGGGATCACATTAATCAACAATTACCATGTCTACATAAGTGGGAATCAATAAGGGAAAAGCTAAGTCTCGGGATCTAAATTTATTTCAAGCTGTGTTTTGTCATCACCAGGATGGTGAGGCATGGGAGGTGGGAAGCGTGGTGGTGCACTGGAGTGTAGGACGCTGTACCACATCAATGGGTGGAGAGGCGTTACTGCCAAGGTTAGCTTTTCTTGCATGTTGATGTATTGTGGTAAGACCTCATTGTGGGATAGTGGCAAAGAAGAAGATAAAGGGTGTTCTTAAGAATACGCGTCGGCGAATTAGGTTCAGAGTGATCCAGTTATACGGATATTAGAGCAAAAAGTTGAGTAGGAAGATATTTGGGATAAAATTGCTGTTTATAGGAAACGATTTTGACGCGGTACCATGAGCTAGAGCTAAAAAAAGGCATAAATTAATTGTCAATTAAAAAAATACCAACGGCGTTGGACTTCATTTATTCCGAATGAAAAAAGCGTGAGGACGTGACTGAAAGGTAAGATTTTCTCTTCGACTTTACAAGAGTGTATGCTGAACCTCTATTGAAGTGGTAGATGTGTCTGAGCCATTTGAGTAGACAGCTCTGATAAGCTATAGTATGTGGAAGTTATTATGTATATTAGTCCTTGATATTTCTTTCATTGATGCCTCACTGTTTGGAAAACAAGCGCCTAAAATGTTGAGACTGAAGGAAACTAGGAGTGGACCCGCTTTGTGACACGTGCGACTTTAGGAGGAAGGAACGGGTAGGGTCTCACTACTTCAAACGGGTCAAAATGTAAAAGCTTCGGTTGTGAGGTGCGTGTGAAGAATAACAACCTAATGTGAGAAGTTAGAAACTTCGAAACATTTGTGTACTGCAATTCATTGTACAGCGCACATTTTCATGCAATTGATTATATTCTATGAAGTTTGCTCAAACTCGGTTTTTCGAGCTATAAATAAGCTAGAGATGTGAAATAGACTGTCAGTTACTAATTTATTTCTATGCAAATTGCAGTGTCCATAAGTGGATGACACAATTCTGTTTACCGAACAGTGCCGTAATGGAATGATAGAAGGCTTTGAGGTAGTTTTTTGATAATGGAAATTCTAGGCGAGCGGCCAGCCTTCATCATTTTGAAATAAATTTTCATTGAAGTGAAGTTTTATGTGTGTGTCAGAGAATACCGTGGTCAGCGAGCAAGAGGGCAGCGTGTAGGCGCTGTGCTAACCTGTTAGAATTACACGCATGGTCGATGTTTGAATTTTTGCTGCTGTAATTTGTTTTCTCTGCGAAAACTGTGTTTACCATTATTTAAACTGTTTCAACACATGTTAAGTAACCCCTTCATCGTAGACTGCGCTCAAATGTGTGCCAATGAATGCGGAAGTATTTCTTCATTAAAAGAAACATTCTTAACGAATTCTCTCACACTTTGCTTTATTCTTTGAGGATGTCTTTCCTCTGGAGATGAAGAAACGCAATGAAACAAAGACGAAATGCAAGATTTTCTTAATTTTGAATGTTGCCGCTGGTTTGACCTTGTTTGTGCCGCAATTATACTAAAAAAATGGTCAATTACGACAAATAGCCCTCCTTGCGATGTCACCAAAGCTGAAAAATAAAACTTGGCTCGTGTTTTGTTAGCGGAGAAAAGAATAACAAAAATTCGTATGGAATAAAGAGGGAAATCAAGTACATGTGCTGCTCTAGCTAAGTAAACTCTACGTAAGTAATTTTTTATTGAAAATCAGCTCAATATCTGCTATTGCGGGTACCATTTGATAGAGGAAATGATCAAAGAGTAATTCGTATGCCAAAATAGTAAGCTGTCACTGTGAGCGTATGTTATTTCTAATTCGAATATCTGGAGTAGAATTTATTCGCCTTGTTTTTCCCTTTTCAAAAAATTAGCAGCAGCAATGTTAAGATCT
>JACJUY010013140.1:0-10281 GCA_014220935.1 Platorchestia sp. MABIK | reverse complement strand
GTTGCTGTGGGTGTAGGTGTAGGAGTGTTGCTGTGGGTGTAGGTGTAGGAGTGTTGCTGTAGGTTTGGGTGTAGGAGTGTTGCTGTGGGTGTAGGTGTATGAGCGGTGCTGCGTTCTTTGTGTGTTTGGGATATGTGCTTTGTGTCCGTGTTGTATGTGTGTGATATGTGTTTTGTGTTGTGTGTGTGTGATGTGCTGTGTGTCTGTGTTGTATGTGTGTGTGATATGCGTTGCTCAAATTAAGCGTGTTGTATGTGTCCTCTGTGTTGTATAAGCTATGTGTTGTAAGTGTTGAGCGTGCTGTGTGTGTCCTATGCACCGTTCGTACTGTGTGAGTTGGGTGTGTTTTATGCGCTGTGTTTCGTATGTGTAGTCCATGTTGTGCGACCTGAGTACGTGTTGTTTTGGCGTATGTGTGGCATTTCTGTAAGTTTTATCAATGTTATATGTTTTGTGGATGTTGTGTTTGTTGTCCGTATTGTGTATTGTATATGTTGTTCTTAATGCGTCTCATTTTTACATTTGTTGGGTGGGGGGATCTATATTGTGTGCGTTGTGTGTGTCGTGTGTTGTGCGTGTTGCTTGCGTTGTGTTTGGCGTGTCTGCGTAGAGCATGTTGTTTTTACGTCTTGTATGCGATGTATGTGCATGTGTACATACATCACATGTGTGTATTTGCATACGTGTATTGCGTACATTTGTGTGCTGTATTATACCTGCATGTGTAGTGTTTGCTACACTTGTACCGCGTGTATTGATTCTGTGTTTCACTCATAAGTTCGTGCTGTATTACCCATGGTTGTTTAATGAAGGAAGTGGACGTCATGGATGGTACGAATGGGCTACGAACCACCTATATTGTGAGTGTAAATTTTACATATATAATGAATACGTGTGTGATGCATATGAATATCTAGTGAGAAATTTATTCATCTACGTTTCCGGTGTTCTGTAAAAATTCCAGTTTCCCGCCATTATAGGTTTAAAAGAACGATGGATAGACCGAGAAAGATATAAGTCGGAGAGAGTGATTTATTGTGTCAATTTTCTCTCGTTACTAGCGAGGAAAAAAATTATGGCCACATATTGGGACTGAATTCAGTCACATCATGAAGTCAATGTTTTATTTGAGAAAAAAACACTCAATCATTCGTTAACATTATGACCGTCGAATTTCCTACTCTTCTTGACAAATTTCGCTTAAATAAAACAGAATTATGAAGAACTTATTCTATCTTAAAGCGTCTTCAAATTCATAGAGAGGATTCACGAATGTCGACGCGCCAGAGAAATTTATCGGGTACGAGAACACAGCGCGTAAAGCGTGAGAAAAAGAGCGCCTCAAGGAGAGAGCGTGACACTCGAGAACCTGTTCATTAGCCACACAATCAGACGACCTGTATTGACTGGCGCCACAAAGACAAGTTCGAGTTAAACAGATGAGGTGCGAGCGCAGTGTCCTGTTCAAAAGACCAACACCTGTGCACAGTTGGAGTAAATTGATGCGTGGGGTGAAGAATTTCAATGGTGTCCTACGAGGGAAATTTGAAGATAAAGTATTTCGGTATACATGGGGCGCATAAAAGTAGAATGAATTGAAATAAATGACTTGCTAAGAATGTTGCTGAAAAACGAAATCGTATAGGCAAAGTTGGGGTTCCCTTCACTAATGTTAATAGTGATATTTCCAGTCATGGTATAAAATAAACTTTCATTGAGAACTTCACTTCGGGGCGAGACATATTTGAGCGGAAGGGAAAGAGAGCAAGGCAACTCTATGAAATTACTGTGCAGATCATCTGCATATTGGTCAAATGGAGATAAGTCCTAAGAGATTGAAGATCGTTAATATGAAGGCCTTAAGATCGAAATATTATACTGAAGAATCAGGAAAAACTTGGGTTCTTCAACATTTCGGCTTTCGATCAACAGGGACGTTGAACTGCATCGCATAAAATTATTTGACATTTTTTTGGGACTTCTGTTGATCTTCACGAAAATAAAATTCAAATTCTCCTAGAAAGCTGTAAAAATTGAAATGATATCTTATTTTTACCATTAAATTAACGCTCTCGTGTACTCAAGCAAATATATAAAATCCAGGAGGGAATTTCGCGTTAGAGTACTGAAGAGATAAATATCATCTACAATTTTTCCCAGATTTATCCACAAAAGCTACGCTAGTCTGAAGTACTTCTAAAGGAACTGCACCCTGAACTTTATATCCGAAATTTACAATTTACAAGGTGCAGAAATCTCTCTCGCCACACTGGTAGCTGTCACCGCGCGCTTCTCTGACACAAAAGTTACATCTGTCACTCAAGATGTACGTGGGTGCCAAGACTGGCGGTCGCAGCGCTATCTAGTCTCAGTAAAGTGGACTCGCACACCGGCCTGTGCGACCTTAAATGATCTACGAGTACTATAGTTGCCGACCACTTCTCGCACCACAGATTAGTTTGACACGTAAGCTCGTGATGTAAAAGAGGCTCTCAAGTTCTTTCGTTGATTGTTGTCTCTACATTTTGTTCCGGCGTGTGAGAACGCAGGCTTATCCAGGTAAACATTGCCATACATCACGGAAACATTTGTTTCGAAACTGGCAAACTGAACGTGTGATTTAGTCTATATTCTTTTCATCGTTTCTAGGCGCCCGAAAAAAGACGAAAGACTGCTTATTCAATTACTATTATTGAAAATCACTGTGGAATATAACACAGTGAGTACAATGCTTTCAGAGCTGAAAATTCCATTTCGTTTCCATACTGACTTTCAAACAAGAAACTACACTTCCAAGTCTGAGACGTTTCACAAGTACCTCAAACATGTTGGACATGTTGGTACTAATGTTGGATATAAATTAGACATTCTCATGTGCCGCTCGTTATGGACTTCATTCGCCACAGTGGGGTGCACACACGAGCATTTCCAGGGCAGTGCGAGTGGCATCCCTCTGGGGCAAGCCTTATCGTCTACAGGTATCTTATCTACCTAATCTCCCTTCAAGGTACGTGGCGTGCGTTAGAGGATACCTTCCACCTCATTACCCTGAGCGGGAGTAGTTTTGTGACCCTGCTGAACCTTTTCCAAAGGCAGGGCGTAATCCCTTTTGTTTGTTGTGTATCATCTCATGGAAGGAAGAGCATCTGATCATCTACGTCGGACATAATACTTCCGACCTTCTGCTCCCAGCACCGCATATCGATCTGCCCGTGTACCTGCTGCTTTGGTGTCTTGCGCGATCGATTTTTTTTCCATTTCTGTAGGTTTCAATTTAATTCAGTTAATAGTAATACATTGAAAGTTTGCAATTTTACTCTAGGTTTCATCAATTGTTTTAGTTCGTATGTTTATATTTGTTGTGCATAAAAAAAAATTGTGAAAAGTCAGTGGCTCACTACGCTAATTCAATGAGTTTCGATTTCATTTAAGGTTATTGTGACTTATGGAACCTTTTAGTTTCCTGAGGGTTTCATTTTGATTTGATTTAACGTATGCAAATTCTTTAGATATGTGCGGTAAGAAACACCTTTATGCATGTGTGAGGGTGCAACACCTGATAAAATTACGCAAAAGCCGCTCATGAAACCGTAGCTGATAATTATGAAATTTAGTGGCATTAAATACTAAAAAGTTGAATTTAATTATAAATATCAAAAACATGCTCCACATCCTTCGTGTTTGGTTAGGTAAACCTAAAACCTTCTCTTTTCTTATCACTACATTTTGCTAATATGTTCATTTATGACTGTAGTCCGTTATTTGTGGGACAAAAAAGTCACGTTCAATATTAAGCTTGAACTCTATCTTAACTTCATCACGCACCATCATCACAGTATTGGAAAATTTTAATCATTTCCCAGTGATATTTCTCGAGATTACAAAAAATATTTTTGGGTTCCACAGTATTCAATCCTGTGTGTTATTTTCAAGAGTATAAATACAAATTCACGACAAAAATACTTGTGAGTTTCACACTTCGTAAAATGTAGTTTTATTTGCTAGTGAACTACGCCAAAAATACATTAAAATAATATAGTTTATATGGTTTTTTAATATTGGTGCGTCATTTTTCAGTATATCCATGCAAGAAAAGGAGAGATATATTTGGAATTTCCTTAGTAATTAAGATATCGGTTTGTTAGTTTCAATGTGTGAGTACAAAATTTCGTTTCTCAGTAATAAAAGTAACCGAAAGCATTAGTTATTGAACGAGTCTTTAAAATATCGCTGTGTCATTTTCCAGAGTCTCACTACAAAAATAGAAGGAAATAATCATTGTTTCATCAGTTTCCCTAGCAACGGGAGTGCACCGATCGGTAATGTGTGATGAAAATGTTTTCCAATTTTAGTTGAACTTGTTTCCAAATTTTCAATGAGATGTTTTGCTACAGCTAGGATCTCTCTCTCCCTCTCTCTCTCTCTCTCACTCACACCCCCTCTCTCTCCCTCTCTTTTTATTGGGTGGCTTCTATTGTCCCATCACGCATTTCATGCTTTGATCTTTAACATTCGTAAGTTATCAATTCGTTTCCTTGTTACATCAAATTTATTTTAAATGTTGTTTAAATTAAATTAAATGATATTGAAACTCCTAGAAATAGTGTAGTGAGCCATCGACGATTGATTATTATTCATGCCTAGCGAATACAATAGTTGTCTTGCATCGCACTCGAGGCAACCGCAACGATCAGTCTGTCCAGTGACGATTTCTTGGACAGGGTGTAGCAGACGACGGCTGGTGTGTGCATGCTCAAAATGTTCATTTCACATCAACGCAGCATTCATTGTCATGTTATAATATTGAATATATGTTCATCAATGTTGGAATTATGCTATATACGCTGTGTGCTATACTGAGCGTTAACTTATATGTACTTCATGTATAAAAAATAATGCAAGTGTGATATTTAATTCCATATGTTGTTTACCATGCACGTTATGTATATGTTTGACAGTTTGGTTCTTATTTATTCCACGTGTATCGTGTTCTTCACAATATTCATCCGTACGGCAGATTCTTACTCATTTCCTAGCGGAAACTCTTTGCGTGTCAAAAACATTTTATAGCCATTATGGAGCTACGTTTTTGAGTGAAACCACGAGTGCCCTGATCGCATTACGCTGCCGAAGAATTAGAAACATTTAGACCTCGACTCCTCGGGTTTCCATGTAATGCCCTCAGCTCAAACAGTATATAAGGTTGGCCGCTGCTGAGCGCTCTTAGTTTGTCTCCACAGAGATGGGTGTCGCTTGAAAGAAATAATGCCTTTTAATGGGAATGCGTGTCCGAGCGAACGGTATGGTATACAGGATATCTAAATTATTAAACGAATATTTAACCCCTATAATCTCTACTCTAGTAATTTGGTTGACATATATGTATATCTAATCTATAATACCCATTTGTGTTTATTTACATATTCATTTATTTGTTCTGAATTATAGATACTGATTATATTTAAATATCAAAGGTTTTGCGGTGAGAAGTATTCAGATATATAAGTTTATCTTGAATGTGTGTAAATTTTCAAACTAAATAAAATTAAAACGATTCAGGAAAGAAGAAGAAGACTTGACAAAGAACGCAAAAGAAGAGCTAGAGCAGCGCTATCTCAGGAACAAAGAGATGAAATCAGGCAGCTTGATCCTTCCTTACATAGTTCGTCCGTTATGCTCTCGTCTGAGTGTGCGGTATCATGGATACCGAATTCCTCAGTGTAACATGAAAAGATGGCCATTTCATGCTTTGATATGTTGACATTTTATCAAGATAGGTTCGGTTAGGATAGGTTTGGTTAGGTTAGGATAGGTCAGCATAGGAAAGGTTAGGATTGGTTAGGTTAGCATAGTTAATATTGTTGATGGAATTTATTTACGGGTCGACCTAGCTTAACGATGACATTGTTTGTGAAATTTTCACTGGTCCTGTTACTACATAATAATCTTGTTTATTTTTGAGTCCGCTCCTTCCATTTCTTTGTCACGCTCATAAGGATAGTTATAATGACCGTATCTGTGATAAGACTTTCACCAGTGCACAAGTACTAGAATATTTTTCATCACGGGCTCTGTTAGGATGGATATATATTTTGTGTCATCCACATCTGGAAAATTTGTTCAAGAACGGTGTTGAATCCTGCCATTTCTGACGAGACGTGTACCCTATATAGTATTTAAATTTTGCCTGTCTGCATCATTCCCAACTATTCATATATAATTCAATGGGATCATAGATACCGTTCAATTGATTTAAAAACCTGGGATTTGCTCACTTTTGTTCACTTGATTTATTTAAGGAAAATATCGAGCCTCATCATTTTTGATGGATAATGTGCACAAATAATTTTTTATTATATAAGTTGACAATATTAATTCGATTGTACATAAGTTAACAAGTTAGTTCCACGAAGGGCTACGGTTAAAAGAACTTACACTGGTGAAATATAAAATCCCTTTAACAAGGCAAAGTGAATGTAACTTCAAATGAATACAGCTTACAAAGCCCCAGGGGAAGACAACTAAACTAAAACTACTACATGAGTACCTAAGTGAGTAAAGAGTGTTAATTCTAAAAAAAAATTTAACTCAGGTGTTCTTAAAAATGAGTGACTGAAGCAAACAAACAACTGCAGCCACCGTGTATTTACATAAAATATGTCCATTAAGTAAAAAGTTCTGATGAACAGAGACACAAAATGTTAGACTTTTCAATATCACCGTCAGTGTGTAATGGAGCCCCTGATTGTCTTTGCTTCTCATCATTTTCAATCCAGAATTGGTGGAATTATGAGAGATGGTGAATCTCTTATAATTGTTTCATCGGGAAATGTTACCCAAAATCAAAAAAATTAAAACATATTTTAGAAGCCATAAGAATTTGATGACCAGCTGATTCTCATCTGAAAGCGAATATATTCGTAATTAACCGTCTAGTTCCTCGTCCCATTTCCTTTTTTCGTTTCCAACTTTTTCAATTCATCTTCGAGTTTTGTTGTTTTGCTTTTGCCGTATGGAGCTCGCTCTTTGTTTCCAGTGAGCATTCATAACCACACCACCCACCTCATGCCTTTATCCTCCGTACTCGCGCATTCTCTTTCCTTGCTTCTAAACTTATTCAAAGACGCCCATCGTTCAAAGACGTCCATCGTACGGCAGGCAACCGCAGCGTCAAAGGTGACGAAGAGTCTTTGAACAAACTGACGCAATACTGGGAACATTCTGTCACATTCGTTGTTGCTTGAAGCCTTCGCTTTTCAATTGAGCTGTAACGGAATCCATTGAATGTTGGTAAATGGTTGCCTCCTGAACCCACTCTGTAATTCCATCCCTTGGTTAAAACCATTACATGAGATTACAGCTCTATTTTCCCACATTAAATGACTGCTTTTCATCAGATAAATTGACGCCGTTTACACGTCTTTGTGCGGCCGCTATACGCCTTCATCGTTAAGGTGTGGGCTGATTTTACAAGAAGGGTCGCTGATATTTCCATTTGACATTATTACACACACATACCAAAGTCGGCTATGGGTGTATTATACTTAGGGTTTTGTGGATAGACTAACGTAGTGACGTATACAAGATGAAGAAGTGAAAATTGATCGCAGGTGTCAGCATACAAAATTCCTGCGGCACACCCAAGCCCAAAATAACGTTCTGTATATATTTTCTAAATCGGTGAGCTACTGAAATGCACAGCGGGGTTTTAGAATAGATACGCTGGTCGAATTTTGAACTTATATCTTACTGGAGTCGTATGTTCAATTTAGTGTTGTGACTGTATATAGAGTAAATGAATTTGCTTGCATATATACTAGAATTTAGGCTTACTCTTGTCGGACATAAAATTGTAATTATTCTGTGTCAAAAATTACAACTCTATCTCACTATTAGGCTGAAGTCGAGTTTCAGTTCTTTAATGAGTGGTACAATATTCGTGCTACACATGTTCACTGACTACATGTTCACTGACTACAATACATACACATGTTCACTGACTACATCGTAATCTCCCACTACTGAGTTACTTTATATGTACATTACTCTCAACTGTTCATAAACTGGTAGTTTATACTATTTGAAAAAATGGCTCATCAACCTTAATTGAAGAAATAATGTGAATAAATCACTTGTCTTACACATTATGCTTATTAATAAAATGAGATAAAGGAATTTGTGATAACTTTTAAATATTCAATATTTGATTTTTCTACTGAATCGAAAATCTTCAGATCATCAGTTTTTTGGGCGTTTCAGTTATTTCATTGAGCGAAATATTCTTACACAGTCAGAATTACTGATCTCTTTTTCCCTCCGCAATTTTTTTCAAAATCTTGCATCAGTTTAATTCGTGTTGCTCAAGCTCCTTTCGTTTAGTTCTCTAAACCTTACCTTACTCCTTACATGCAATTCCTTTTCAAACATGACTACTCGAAATTAAAATGGTAGCTAAGACCAGCGTATCATATCTACAAACTCAAAGCACCACAGGACACCATTCGGGGCTCGCATCGCCTACCAACCAAGCCACGAGTTACCAGCTTCCGCTTAAAAAGCAAGTAAACGCATGCATTTCCATGAAACTCTACAATGTCGTCAGATGTTTTTTGAAAGTCAACACTTGATTTATGACCGTGAAGTGTCCTAATTAAAAAGCGCTGTTCTAATTGAGACTTTCATTAATTCGTACAGCTCCTATAGTTGGTTGATAGAGGGCCTGCTGATACGGAGGGTGTCAAGTTTATTGACCAGAGATAAAATTATTCCGGTAATTTACGCCGTAGCACCCGTACAGCTGGCAGCGAAAGTTCTTCAAGGTGGACTTGGGGCTGCATCAACTTAGACCAAGTCTTTTTTCAAGAATTTACTCTGCCTGCTGAACCTTGACGATTGTGTAAATTGCTTTAACATCCAGCCACTGGACGCATTTGAGGTTCCGTGTTTCCACCAAAAGTGAAGAGAAATATGTACATGGCTGAACAGAAATAGATAACTTCAATACGCTAATAATATGAACAAACGAATTTGGACGATAATAAATGTGAAACTCATTCATTATGGATGTACACGAAGACGTAACAACTTATTTAAATCTCTTATACATAAGAAATTCAGTGTACATGTGGTTTGTATGGNCTGCTGATACGGAGGGTGTCAAGTTTATTGACCAGAGATAAAATTATTCCGGTAATTTACGCCGTAGTACCCGTACAGCTGGCAGCGAAAGTTCTTCAAGGTGGACTTGGGGCTGCATCAACTTAGACCAAGTCTTCTTTCAAGAATTCACTCTGCCTGCTGAACCTTGACGATTGTGTATATTGCTTTAAAATCCAGCCACTGGACGCATTTGAGGTTCCGTGTTTCCACCAAAAGTGAAGAGAAATATGTACATGGCTGAACAGAAATAGATAACTTCAATACGCTAATATTATGAGCAAACGAATTTGGACGAAAATAAATGTGAAACTCATTCATTATGGATGTACACGAAGACGTAACAACTTATTTAAATCTCTTATACATAAGAAATTCAGTGTACATGTGGTTTGTATGGCGCTCTTGTACTGGTTTTTGTTAAGGATGCTCGAAATCTGATCGAGTTATTTAATATTTGATAGAGATACTTGAGCTTTGACTGAGTTCAGAAAGATTTCGTGAGTTTCCCAAAACTATTTTTTAATCGAGATTTACTCAAAATTTTACGCCACTAGAAAATTAATATTATCTCGAAAAATGGTGTCACTGAGATATCGTAGCTTTCCTCTAAATAAGGGCCCACCTAAAGCAGCGTATCATGATCTTCGATTACTCAACTTTAATGTAAATTACGTTCATTGTTTTCACAAAGTAAATTGATTTAGAGCAGACAAGCTTTTTTAACATCTTTCAGTTCTTCTTGGTTATTTCTAGTCTTTTCGAAAGTTTTTTAAACACTTGAATTTACAGCCTATACGAGTATTAAGAGTTGACTTCAGTGTAGTACATATACAGCTTTACTAATTTAGTGCGTACATACAGTGCGTACATACAGTGGTTTACCATTATTTAAATAACCCTTGTGAATACAAACCCTGATTATTTACTATGTATTTTTGTACACCTAGTTCTTTAGGCCTCAATTATCATTCTAAACTTGTAGCATATAAGCACGCAAAACCAGAAATTGAGCACATTAGACAAGATATTTTTAATTACGATCGGGATACAACCATTATACCTCACCAAACGCAGTAGCATCGCTCAGAATGAACTTACGCAGCTCTCTCACAAACGCAACAC
>JACJUY010013139.1:0-14106 GCA_014220935.1 Platorchestia sp. MABIK | reverse complement strand
ATTGCAGGCCGTTACAAAGGCCCCGACACTGTGGGCCCTCAATTTCAAGTTCAAGTTAAGGCTGTCCAGCCTAAAATTAAAAGTAGAGTTGTGATTGACATTCTGCAGCAAAAGACCTGTCTAACTTAACATATAAGTAAGAATTTGTGATGAAAGAAGCCCTTCACTCAAAATAATCGAGTCATGAGGCTGTATGAGCTCGAACTCGAAGCCTCGATAAACCCCAAGGGAACAACAACATTTAGGGCTGTCGTCGGATAAGAGTGGACTAAAATTGCGAGTTCTACTGTGCAAGTTCAACGGAACATTCTTCTTGCTATGGCATTTCCGATGAATTGTTATAGACTGAAATAATATATTATCAATCAAAAAAGAGATGTAAGCCATTTGAGTTCCGTTTATGAAATATCGTTATGTTTACAGTTTAAGGCAAATTTAAGCTTCTGGCAGACAGTTTCCCTTCTTTGATACGTTCTTATTTTTTGTAGTGGTTAGGAGAGCTTAAGGAGGGCGTCCCTCTTAAAGACTTTTTTTTATTGTTGGGCCTAGAGCAGTGAAATTTGGTGTACTGATGAGAAATGCATTTTGAAATTGTTCGTCTTTTACAAAAAATATGATTTTCTGTAAAGAAAATGAGACATTTATAGAAAACAGAATTTTTTTTAGGGGGAGGGGGGTTCCATATGCATTTCCTCCCACAGTTTTCAAGCTACAGTGATGATTTTGGTATTATTGAATGCAAAATATTGTGTAGATTATGGGATGTAAACAAGGAATCTATAAATTCAAAATGAAAATTTAAAATAATTGGTCAATATCGGGTTTAATGTGCTCACGGAAATTACAAATTCCTTTCCCAAGAATCACTAAAGAAACACATTAAAGAACGTTTTACATAAATGGCATTTTGCTTGCCGATGCGTAATTTTAGAATTATTCAACTTTGAAGTTATAGCAACGTCGTTTATAAAAGTGAAGAAACGGACACGTAAATATGCTGTAATACAGTATTGACGTAACGATGGATGAGGTTAGGATAGGTTATGTTAGGTTAGTTAAATAAACTAGCCTAAAATAACATAAATCAACCTAAAATGGCTTGCCTGAACTTACCCAAACCGAGGCTGTTAATTTTGCGCCAAGAAGTGGGCATCTCCCGCCAAAAACATGGGCATGACTCAACAATGCGGTGACTAGGCAACCGGCCATATCATGTTATTCCTATCTGAACGTAATTATAGTTATATCGAAAATAACGCATCAGCGAGCAGAATGTCATTTGTGTAAAACTTTTTTAAATGTGTTCCTTCAGTAATTCTTTGGAGCAGAATTCCTAATTTCCGTGGGTGTATTAAACCCGATATTGACCAAAAAATTTTGTTGGCCTTTGTTTATTTGGAGGAAACTTTCATTTGTGATGTCACAGCTTTTTATCATGAAAAATTTTGAAGTAGCCCTCTACATCTTGTAATCTACATGCTCTTCTGCATCCAATGATACTAAAATCATCACTGTAGCTTGAAAACTATAGGAGGAGATACATTTTGTAATCAAACTTTCCGATCCTCTAAAAAAAGGCAAAAAAGGGAAACATAAACAATCTCAATTTTTCTTTGTTTTTATTTCTGGGGTCAGCTAGGACCCTCGAAATCATTATACAATAATAAATAGTAGTAGAATATGACAGCAACGTTGCGCTATTAAGAAACAGCCAAGGCGGAGGTGGAACATAATAAAATACCACTTCCCCCTTCTCTCCCCCCATTATTCAAACTCTTGTAGCGGGTGAACGAGCAAATGTACAAACTTAATTTTTTCACAGGATGTACCTGACCTCTTTCAGCTCTGATAGCAGTTAAAATCTATTTTCCCCCACATTTGCCACTTTCTGGGGGACGCTCCCCTTAAACTAACCTATAATCTCTGGCGGACAGTATTGAAAAAACTATTGATAGTAAAATATCTAGCCATTATTTACTTCTCTACAATAACATGCCTCTAATACTATGCAAAACGGTTTTTCCTTAGTATCTAAGGAAAAACTGTGTTGATAGAAGGATTAAACTAATGAATATGTTTTGAAATATAATTAATCACCTTTAATGTTTTTAATGTCAGCTAAGAGCCTTAGGCTTGCATTACATTAGTCCTATTTTAGCTCCTTCTACTGACATATAGTATGTATGCTCAATTTTCCATGATTTATATATGAGTTTGATTTTCCTACCAGATACCAATTCAATCATCATTCTTAATAGTACATTTCAGCTGACATTGATGAGCATAAGATTCCATGATTAACTGTTAGATTATTTAAATTATGGATAGCTTTTGAATATTAGGACTTTATTTTTTGTGTAAAGTTTTCTTTTCTAGATTTCTATGTCATTTTTTCTCTCTTCTTTGCTAAATTGTTTCTATCTACAGAGTAGGCTTATAGTATTCAGTGTAAAAAGTTATTCCTAAATTGCCCATTCTGAATTGTGTGCACTAAATGATCTTTTCTCTTGTCTCCTTTGAGATCACTTGAGCTAAGCAATATATAGAAGTTAGTTCATATTTCATAACAACCTTGTACTTAGAGAAATTTTGTTTAATTTTTTATCTCATACTATGAAAAATGGTGATTGTCCATTAGGATTGTTTAAACTCTTTTTCAGGTACAATGCTTGACATGTGTAAAATACTAGTTTCTAATCATACTTTCCATTTTTTTTGTTTCGGTGACTAAGACTCTTTCGCTCAATGAGCATTGAAATATACTAGGGCTAATAAAGGAAATAAATTGATATAAATCTCTTTTGTAGGTGGTTGTTCTTTTCTGAGCAGTTTTTTATTTTTTCTGTGATTGTACAAATAAAACCTATGTTATTATTTTTGTTATTGTTATAAATAAACTTTTTAACTTGTACCTACTAGTTTTTGACAATGGGTGTAGAAGTGACTGGTTATGTAGAGGGGGGCAGTGTAGTTGCTGCTGGAGAAACCATCTCTGTCTGCATCACCGTTAACTCGACTCGAGACTGCAGCATCTCTGATGAATCGTGAGTCAATTATTTTTGTGCAAAAACATTTCACATTTAATTTTCATTCATACTACAATACAGGCTTCATTTCATTGGACAGATGTTCTTCATTGCAATGAGTAGGTTTGGCATATATGTGCTCATATATAAATATTGTTTATTGAAACAGCTCTAGCTAATTTCAGACTTCAATATGTTGTTGATTTGGAAAAAGAAAAATAGTAATAATAATTAAAGCATATTTTAAAGCATCCATTCAGAATGCCTAGGATAGGGAAAGGTTTAAGGTAGTTTGATTTGTCTATTCTATAATGGGGACTAGCACCCCCTGGGGTATATTGTTAGGTTATCTCAGCTATAGATAGGCCTTCTAGGTTTCTATCATCCAAACCAACTTTGTTCATTTTTTTTCATGTTTTTTTGCTGTTACTTCTATGTCATTTTTTCCATTCCTTCTGAACTTGCTGTTTCTATGTGCAGGGTATCCTGTATGGAAACATACCTTATGCATTATTTCATCTTTTTTTATAGTCCATACAAGTGATCCCTTCTCTCTACTTTGTTGTGATTTCTTTTGTTGTAGCTCATGGGTCTTTGACCAACTTATGTAGTGAATCTATAAGCCTATGAAAACTTCAAATAGCAATAAAAAGAAAGACTAACCACAAAATATAGACTCATAAATGCTAAAATTGACTGATCAAAGCAGGAAAAATTTGCTTAAATTGCAAATTCACTAAAAATTTAAAAGCAAAGAAAATGCTAATAAAATTAGTCATTTTTATTCAAAAAAGAATAAAAGATCAAAAACACTTTGGAGACCAGCTCCATCATCAGTTCTGTAAAATACAAAGTATAATCAATTTAAGGTAAGCATGAAAACACGATCGGTAATAAATTCCAGAATATGCAAAAAAAGAACTATGCATTAACTATCTGAAAGGGAATTCAAGCTAAGCTTGTTGTTTAAAATAGGTTTTTCCTTAAAAATATGCAAAGATTCTAAAATCTGAAGGTCAAAATTGCCGGAAGAACTGTCAATTATTTAAAATCACCATCACGAATAATTGCACTGCACTTCTCATCATGGCTGTGTATTGCTGTATGAGGAGGATAAGCCAACAAGTTAATTGTATGAAAACTCCTTCCGTGGTGCTCTGTCACTCTTGCATAAATATTGCGAGACGTCATTCCGACGAACGCCGATGTGCACTGCGCACAACTATACTTATACACAATAGATGAGCGCATGAGCCCGAGAATTGAGTCCTTGTACCGAAAAAATATACCAATATTTGCTTTGCTGATCAGTATGGCACATAAACTTCAGGAAAATGCTTACTGAAAATAGACTTTAAATCACGGGCTGGTTTTTCAGATGGAGAACCGAAATAGGGTAGAGTACAATACAGGTAATTTTCACATTTAACAGGAGTGTCGGAATCACAATACTTTTTAAACAAAAACTTTTCGATTTGGAATTCATGATTCCAAGAGGAAAACCATTCTTTGCCTTTAAATTTAATTAAAATTATTTAGTGTTTCATCTTACTGATTTTGATAAAGGTTTATATGTATTTGTAAATAGAGAGAAATAGGTAGTATTTCAGAAGTATCAGAGATGTTTTGATTTGGTTACATTTTTAGTTATTGTGTATCTCTACAGAATTGCTCTGCAGATTGATAATTTCTTTTTGATTTGATGAAACAGTTTTACCTAAAATACTTGATTGCATTCAATTATTGGTTTCCCATTAATTCTATTAGTAGTTAGTAATATTATTTTACTGAACACCTCTGACAAATTTTAACTACAATTAGTTATAACTTATTTTAAGTTAAATTCAGGCCTACTGTAATGCTTCCATCAATTTCATTGGTGTAATTTTTTTGTGATAAATTTGAATAATTTTACCAGTTTAGTTGGTGAAATGTAATGGATTTTAGATTATAATCATATTGGAAATTTTGAAATTGTAACACAAAACCAGTTTTGAGCAAGAAAGTTTTTCAAAGTGTATTGTACTTTTCCTCAAGAAACTCTTTGTTAGCTAAAATGAAAAAATTTAATTGAGAGATTGCTATAGATTTTTCCAATTTTGTCTGCAATTTTTGAATAAGTAATTTTTATCCAGAATTGTGTGCAATTTTCAAATGTGAACATGTCATTTTTTGTCTACAATTTGTTAATAAAACTGCTCTTTATTTAGGACTCCTATGCATTTCATTGTTATTTTATCACATTGATAAAAAGTAAATGAAGAAAATTCATGAACTTCAGCGCAAAAAGTACTTGAATGGAAGTTTTTTTCCCAGGCACCATTAAAATGTGACTTATCACTTAGTAGTACTCATGACCAGAGATATGTCATGGTCTCCTCTTAAAAAAATGAGTAGGGAAAATTTTCAATGTTAAGTTAGAGCAAAAAGTATTAATTTTGATGCAGGTCTTTCTCCTGACATTTTATGAGCATAAGATCTAAGTTTGCTGTGTATATGAGCAGAGATGTTGTGTCATGGTGCAGTGCCCAGATCCACTGCATCTGCACGACAAACGAGCTGCACGTCATAGCTCCCCCACCTGCCAAAACTGCTGCCCCTTCACCGACTGATGGCTTTGGAAACCTAACTTCTGCAGGTAAGCTTTTTGAGCAAAGATGTATGTAAATGACTAACCTTAATGTAATGCTATTTTATAGGCTGGATTCTAAGCCACAACTCCTTCACTGTCTGATATCTTTAGGAACCTAACTTCTGCAGGTGAGATTTTTGAGCAAAGATGTGGCACTAACACTTAGACTGCAATGGGCTAGACTAAAATTCAATATTTAACTCAAATTTAAAGTCAATTGTAGTGAGCAATTTTGAAAATAGCAAATATCAGCTGGATCATGCCTTTATTTAGCATTAATTAAGTATTTATAAAAATTGAGTTTGTGACTACTGGTTGGTCAGCAGCCTTGTGGAAATCCCCTCTGTGGCCAGTGGTGGCACATGATATAGTCTAAGTGTTTACCTTAATGTAATGCAATCTTCATGGGCTGAATTCTGATCCACAACTTCTTCACCACCTGATAGCTTTGGAAACCCACTTTACACAGGAGAGCTTTTTGTGCTAGATGTGGTATGTAAATCATTAATGTTGATGTAATGCAATATTTATGGGCTGGATTCTAAGCCACAACACCTTCACCAACTGATTGCTTTAGAAACCTATCTTCTACAGGTGAGCTTTTTTTTTGCACTAGATGGGGCACGTAAATCATTCAACATGCTTTCTATAGACTGGATTCTGAGCCACTGCTTTCTCACCAGCTGAAGGCAACTCCTGCATGTAAGCTTTTTGTACTTGATATGGTATGTAAATCATTTAACTTCAATTTTTTAATGTAATTTCACTGACAGAATTTTGTATTTGTGATTAGATTAATTTTTTTATCTGTTTGTGTGACTTTCATAAGATTGCAGCTAATTGCCTGTTGAGATTGTTACATTAATTGCAGAAATTACTTAAATTCCTAAACTACAACAATTAGTGTGCTATGTGTGGTGCAGGTTTTTATAATGAGATACAATTTGTTGTTTTGTTGCCCAAAGCAAAAGGAATGTTGATACATAATTCATTGATCTTTTTGAAGTATTACTAGGTGGAGTTATTTATTGTTCATGCAAATATTCACTATATAGTATGACATAGTTATAAAACTATAACACTCTGCCTAGTAATACTTCAAGTGTGATGTAGTGACAAAACTATTGTGCTGCTAAAATAAAATTGACCTGTTCAAATATCATGCCAAAGTGCAGCTCCATTTTGAAAAATATGGGAACAATTTTCTAGTAAATTTGGTTGTTCCTGTAAATTCAATGTATAAAATTTCATAGAAATGCTTACATGAAACAGCTGATGATTGTTTTCATCTGTTAAATTACTTTTTGACAGCAGCCAGCTGCTGCAGCAGTTGCAAGACTGAATTCAGTTGATCAATATCTTCTTGTTGCTGCAGGGCTTTTGGTAAAAGTAGCTTCTCTGTCAAAATATTAGATAAATATGAATGTGATTGAAAATCATTGCATGTAAACTTGATTTCAAATAATTTTTTATGTAGTCTTATTTGCAGTAAAATTTAATTATACTCTAGATAGCCAGTAAAAGTGGAGCATCTTGATCAGTTTTCTTTCCAGCTCCATGGGAAGCTGTGATGAATTTCTTTGAAAGGAGTTTTCTAGCACATGTATCCTGTGAGCATTTTTGTTAGTTATTATTGATTGTGTTACCACTAATACCGGTTAACTCTCCTAAGCTTCTACTTGAGTACTGATCATGCTGAATTTATTTACTTGATCCAGCTATGACAAGCCTGTCAACTGTTCCTTGTGATAATTTTATTTATTTTAAATGTGAAATATTTTACAAATAGGCCTAATTTCACACTTTTTCCCTCTAATTTTCTTTATTAAGGATTTAATAATCTAAATAAATTAAATTGAATTAGAATGACTTAGTATTTTTTATTATTTTTCAAAAACAAGGAAAATTTAGGCTTTGAAATAAATATTTAGAAGTTGAATGAAATTTGGTCCATTAATAAATATTTAACCACAAGTTTGAAAAATATGTTGCAGTTTGTTGAATTCAGTTGAAAAATATGCCCAAGCCAATTGGCAGTATACTTCAAGAAATTTTACAAAAAATTGAGTCTTATCATCTATAATAGATTCAGTGTGTTTAATGCATTTACTAATCTAAATTAATTTGTTTGAACAGGAATTTTTTAACATCTTTCCAAGTTATTTTTTTGAAAAATCAGAAATCCCTTGTAAAAAATTTAGGTTTCAAAATAAATATGTTGAAGTTGAATAAAATTTATTCCATGAATAAATATTCAAATGCAGATTTCAGAAAATGCACCAGTTTCTAGAATTTTGTTGAAATTTTTGCCTGAACAAATTTGCAATTTTTTTCAATGAAATTTGTAACAAAAATTGGAGTTTTTGTTTTATAACACATAGAGTGCATTACACATGTTTAATGATCAAAATTAATTCGTTTAAACAGGAATAACAAGGAATTTTTTACTTTTTCTAAGTAATTTTTTGTAAAAAAAAACTTAGGGTAAACTCCTTATTAAAAATTTAGGCCTTAAAATAAGTATCTAAAAGTTGAATAAAATTCAGTCAATGAATGAATGTTTGAGGGCTCATTCCAGAAACCCAACAGTTCTTAAAATTTAATTGAAAATTTTACCTGGGCAAACTTGCAATATTTTTCAAGGGAATTGTGTTACACAAATTGCAGTTTAATCTTTTTCTCCAACACATCAAGTGCATGTAACGTTTTTAATGAGATTTGTTGGGGAGAATTGTGCTCGACAGACTTGCAAAATTTTTCAAGAAAATTTTAAAACAAAAATTGGGATTCAATCTTTTTCTCTAATACATTGAGTACATTTAACGCATTTAATGAGCTTCATTTGACTTGAAAAAAACAGCTTTCAGTAAGGTGGAGACTATCCAGTTTGTCTTGCTCCAGGTACATCGTTCACACCGTGGCGGGGGGAGGGTGGGCATGTGGTACTCACGACAAAGCCTACCATCCTGTTCTGCGACCTGCACCTCCCGGCTGGCCACTCCCGCACCTGTAGGTACTGATGCTGCTCCCTCTGTCATGTGTCTAGTGAGACATTAGCTACCTGCTGACCCTATTGTTTTTCATCTAATTAGACATTAGTTACCTGCTGCTCCTGTTGAACAGTCGAATGAGAATTTAGCCATTGAAGACCTTAATTTTTGTAAAATCTTATTAAGATATTTATTTAGGGAAACAATTTATTTTCTTTTTGCAGTCTGTGCCTGAGGTAGTGCGTCTCAGTAGTA
Organism: Platorchestia sp. MABIK; assembly: GCA_014220935.1. NCBI lineage: Eukaryota > Metazoa > Arthropoda > Malacostraca > Amphipoda > Talitridae > Platorchestia > Platorchestia sp. MABIK. The sequence goes on along the minus strand of JACJUY010013139.1, from coordinate 5,203 downwards.
CTTATGTGTTTGGTGTTACTTATGTACTGATGCATTTGATGTTTTGCTTTATGTATTCATTCTTGGTGTTTCTTTGGTGATAAGCCTTTTCTTTGTTGATTAAGCTTTCTTTGATGAAAAATACTTCTATGATGATTAGCCTTTCTTTGAGGATGAGTACTTCTTTGATGATTAGCCTTTCTTTGATGATAAGTACTTCTTTGATGATAAGTACTTCTTTGATGATTAGCCTTTCTTTGATGATTAGCCTTTCTTTGATGATTAGCCTTTCTTTGATGATAAGTACTTCTTTGATGATTAGCCTTTACAGTCCACTACTTAATGATGCTATTCTCTTTAGAAAGAGTTGCTCCTTGCAGTATTTTTAGCTTCAGTTCAATTTGGAGTACATTTGGCTACTCTGCTTTTATAAGTGAGGTGTGCTGATAGTGCCTCTTCATGTCATCAGCATGCTAAACAAATTTGGCATGCCTCCGACATCTCTATCAGGGATTCAATCAACTTGATGTCAATCATACTTTATGTTGAAATAGGTATAAAGTTTATAAATAGGAGGTTTTTGTTGAAATAGGTAGCCTTCAATCATTTCTGCATGAGGAAGGTTCTTGTGCCATACTAGCTTGTGAATTGTAGTTTCTAGATCCTTTATTCAGTTATCACTTTTTCAAGGATTCTCATTGTAATTGTATGAAAACGTTTTCAAGACTTTTGTATTGCAGCCCCAAAGTTTTTGACCTTGAGTTTGTTTTAATTTATGAGTGACATTAGGTTCATCTTCTGGTTCTTCACAGTCATTGCAGTGAAATATATCTATTGGTAGAGATGCATGTACAAATAACACTCCCCTCAGGGGGAGACAACTATTGTATCTATGGAAATTAGTGCTCCCAGGGGGATTATGGGAATGCCTGAGCTAAAGGTTTGGTAGGCTCTCTTTTTGTTGAAATAAAATAGGTTTTGTTTTGTTGCAGACCATCTTTTCTCGGTTCTCTGCTGTCCTGTTTTTCAGCACCTACTACTCTCTTCTTCAACTTTTATCTTGTTTCATGAACTTCTTTCTTAGCTTACTGTTTCTTTGCACCTCGTGCATAGATGCCACGTTTCCTCAACTCCAAACTAAATGGTGCATTCATCCTTCCTCTCTTTGAACATCTTTGTCATGGTTAGGGGGGCTAAAACTTTTTATATTATTATAATAATAACAAAAATAATAAAAATAATACAAATAACACTTCAGCTCAACCTTGTCTTTTAGATCAATCATTAACCTCTTCAAAATATCACTAGAACAATGATGTATATTAGTAAAAGAGTTTTCAAATGGCCCCTGGATACTGATGTGTAATATCTCGTACTGTGGCATTGATGTGTGATGTTGATGTTGATGTGTAATATCTTGTACTGTGGCCACTGATGCATGAAATTGGTACTGATGTGTAATATTTTGTACCTTGGCTACTGATGCATGAAATTGGTACTGATGTGTAGTATCTTGTACTGTGGCCACTGATGCATGAAATTGGTACTGATGTGTAATATCTTGTACTGTGGCCACTGATGCATGAAATTTGGACTGATGTGTAATATCTTGTACTGTGGCCACTGATGCATGAAATTGGTACTGATGTGTAATATCTTGTACTGTGGCCACTGATGCATGAAATTGGTACTGATGTGTAATATCTTGTACTGTGGCCACTGATGCATGAAATTGGTACTGATGTGAAATATCTTGTACTGTGGCCACTGATGAATGACATTTTCTTCTGTGGATGTTGATACAAGATCTTTACTACTCAGAATGCAGCTCAAAAGTAGGATAGGTAATGCTCTAAATTTAATGTCCTTTAAAATCACCTTCCAATTGATGAAGTTACAGCTGATGTTGACACAGGCAGGTAGAAGTAGGATTGCTCTTGATCTAGATTTATAGTGTTTTTTTTTAAATCCCCTGTTAAATGATTACCAAATTCTAGTTGACATTTGACATTGACAGAGTCATGTAAAAGTAGAATTGGTGATACTCTAGATTGAACATGTTCTTTTATGATCAGCTCTCAAATGATGATTAAGTTGTAGTTGACATTGACACAGTCAGGTAAAAGTAGGATTGATGATACTCTAGATTTAATATGTTCTTTTATTATCAGCACTCAAAATGATGATTGAGTTATAGTTGACATTGACACAGTCAGGTAAAAGTAGGATTGGTGATACCCCAGATTTAATGTTCTTTTAAAATCATTATTAAAATGATCAAGTTACAGTTGCCATGGACACAGTCAGGTATTGTGAAGTGGCGCCAGTTACCAGCCACTCAAATGATGGTTAACACGTTGACTATGATTGCGCGGGTCGTAAAGTTCATTTGTTTAGGCTGTAAAAAGAAGACTGGGAATATCGACTTACCTGCTCGAATGAGTTTCCATCCTTTTTAAGAAATGTATGAAATATAAGTGCTCAATATCATTTTCCTCATATAATAAAATTCCTTCAAAAAAAGTTAGCAAAATAGTTTCAAATGTTATTCATATGTATTGGTGCCTGTTTGAACAATTTAGCTAGTGGTATACATTTGTCCCACTCCGCAGTCGACGTGTTAAGCTATAGCTGCCGTTGACACAGTCAGGTACCGTGAAGTGGTACCAGTAACCGGCCCACCGAGCTACCGAGGGCTGCACGTCAAGTACTCCTGGAAGGTGACGGTAGGATCGCAGAGGCACGGGCGTAAGGTGGCGCTTATACGGCTGCCTCTCCGGGTCCTGCTGCTGCCTCTGCCCCCTCCGGGTGTGTGTTTATTTATGTCTTTCTCAGCCTCCTGGTGTGTGTGTTTTTTTTGGTTTCCTGGGCTGTGTGTGTCTATTTCAGCCTCCTTGTGTGTGTGTTTTTCTTGGTTTCCTGGAAGGGTGTGTGTGTATCTATTTCAACCTCCTAATCTGTGTACATATGTCTCTTTCAGCCTCCTGGTGTGTATTTGAGGATCTTTTTCAGGCTGGAAGTGTATGTGTCTTTTTCAGCTTTTTGGTGTGTGCGTGTGTATGAACATTTCTCCCGGTCTCCTGGCATATTTAGCTTCGTTTTGTTATCGGCTGTAGTTGCCAAGATTGCCTAAATATTTTGATTAGTGTAAGGGTGTGTGTTATCCTCATAATTATTAATGAGAGTTCGGCGGAAGTTTTATTGGGTTATTACTTTCAGTATGGATTTTATTGTAGACGCTTTGCTTTTTTGAAATGCGTATTTGTGTTCATCACAAGCCTTACTGGGTTTTGATAAGATTAAATTCAATATTTTCATAAGATTATATATACATATTCTGAACTTAGCACCAGCTAACAATTCCTTCTCTTATTTCTATTTGATGCCAGCACCTAATTTAGTTTGATAATTCAGCCAGAATAGAATTAGGTAATTTTTTTTTGCATTCATAGGAAGCACAGTGGTGCCATCAACTCAGTCATTGCAATAATTCAGCCAGAACAAAACTCTGCACATTTTTGTACTTTCATGAAATTGTGTTAGCAATAGTTTTCTTAAAGTTTATTGTGCACTTACAAGATGTAGTTCAGATAGAAATTTGTTATTTTTTTACAAAATTCCATAAACTTTTGAAATTCATGGAAATGTGTTAGAGATCTGTTTCTTAAAGTTTATGGTGCACTTGCGAGATGTAGTTTAGAGAAAATTTTTATTGTTTATTTGAGTTGTTGCTGGTTGAAATTTAGATGGAATTTTATTGTTATTTTTATGTGATGCTGCAGGTTGAAATTCAGTAAGCAAATTTTTATTATTTTGCGTGGTTGCACGTTGAAGTTTAGACAGCAATTTTTTTATTATTATTTAATGTTGTTGCAAAATGAAGTTTAGATCGAATTTTTTGTATGATCATGCGTTGTTGCAGGTGCCCTGGAGGACGCGTACAGTGAGAGCGAAGAGGAGCTCTCCCCCAGCAACCCGTTCCTGCACCCCTCTCCGTCCCCCCACACCTCCCCCTCTGCTGCCACCCCTGCTGCTCTACTTCAGGTACTGCTACTCTGTGGTTCCTGGCTTTTGTAGCAAATCCCTTCATTGATTTTGAAATATTTGTCCACTGCTACCCCTGTTGTTCTACTCCAGGTGCTGCTCTTCAGAGGCTTGTCTTTGTAGGAAATTGTTTTGTTAAAATGTCCGAGTTACAATTTCATTCGCACGATTTACTGCTCTTCAGTGGCTTGCCTTTGTAGGAAATCTTTTTATAGATTTTGAATATTAATTTGAGTTTAAATTTCAGTTGCATGATCCATGTGAAGAAAATGAAAGAAATCCTTTTGTTGATTTTAAAAATGTTTGACTTAAACTTTCAGCTGCACAATTCACTACTCTTAGGTTGCTTGCTTTTGTAAGAAATCCTTTTATTGATTTTAGAAAATGTTTTAGTTTAAATTTTAGTAGCATGATCCGTGTGAAAAAAATGCGTGAATTGGTGTCTGATTTATACCAATGTTGCTTGCTTTTGTAAGAAATTTTTTATGGGTGTAGAAAATGTTTGAATTGAAATTTCAGTTCTACGATTCATGTGAAGAAAATGTGTAAATTGCTTTCTAGTATATGCGAATTTTGATTTCAGGTTTTCCAATATCTTTTTGGAAATTGTATTATAAGGTATAACTTACTTGGTCATTTTCCGTGTGAGAATGAGCGTGCCTTTGTTGCAACTGGAGAGAAGTTACAGATACCAAATAGGTTAGACCAAGATTGTCTGGTAGGCATGTTCAGAAAAAGAAAATGTTTTGGAAGGAAACCAATAATGTAAATAAGGAAAAGCGTAAGAAGGGATCTAAGTAAAGGTTGAGTTTTGTAGAAAGAAGAACACAGTAGTTTGACAAGCTTTAGAAACATAAATAACAGCTTATAGGGGATCATGGAAGATAATATAAAGCGTTGATTACTTGCCGTAAAAAGCCGAACTTGCTCAAGCATTTTTTTTCTGAGAGGATGAGCTTGTGAGAGCGATTAAGTTAGTCTTCAGTAAGCCTATCATGCCCGTGCCGGGCCTGGGACGCCCGTGCCGGGCCTGGGACGCCCGTGCCGCGCCTGGAACGCCCGTGCCGGGCCTGGGACGCCCGTGCCGCGCCTGGAACGCCAGTGCCGCGCCTGGAACGCCAGTGCCGCGCCTGGAACGCCCGTGCCGCGCCTGGAACGCCCATGCCGCGCCTGGAACGCC
>JACJUY010013136.1:0-11379 GCA_014220935.1 Platorchestia sp. MABIK | reverse complement strand
AGGCTCCGCGGGGTTGGCTAATAATAAATTACAAAGTACCCAAGCGTACTCTAGCAGCTCAAGTGCACAATGCAACTGCTTTATGGAACTGCTAAAATTCAAAACTTGAATAACTCAAAAATAACGCATCAGCGAGCAGAGTATCATTCTTATAAAACTTCTCCAAACGTGTACCTAGTGATTCTTTGGAATGGAATTTTTAATTTCCGTGAAAGCATTGAACTACAAATTGACCATTTTTTTTACAAGAAATCATATTTAAAAAACATGGATACTAATATATTTAATGTGATTACAAAATCAATGTTTTTTGAACATGTATTTTTTCCAAAAAATTCATTGATATCCATTTTTTGGTCACGACTTTTGTAAAAAAAACATGGATATTAATACATCTGTGTGATCAAAAAACCATGCAATTTTATAATTTTTTTACAAAAAATCATGATTAAAAAAATATGGGTATTAAGATACTTTATCTGACCAAAGAAAAACCATGATATTTGAAAAAAAACGTTTTTCTTACAAAGTCATTAATCTCCATTTTATGTAAAAAAACATTTTTCTAAAAAAAAGAAGGATTTTGGTCACATAAAATATATTAATATCCCCATTTTCTTAGTCATGATTTTTCTGTAAAAAAGATGTTTTAAAAAAAACAGCATAGTTGTATTGGTCAAATAAAATATATCAGTATCCGTGTTTTTTGGTCACATAAAATATATTAATATCCATGTTTTTAGTCATGATTTTTTGTAAAAATAACATTTAGAAAAATAGCATGGTTTTTTTATCACATCTCTATCAATGACCATAAGTAAAGATATATTATTAAAACACACTATTTGGGAGTTGAAGGTGATTCACGTGCATTGTAAAATAAATGAAATATCAAAACATGAAACCACAGAAAAATGGAAAATTTCATACAACCATAGAAAACCATGAATTAAGAAGTATGCTGTTTTATTTTATAATCTGACATGAAAACAAATGATGTAATGTGGATCTTTTTCTTGCTGAGTTATTTTCAAACAAAATATTAAAAAAAAAAATATATATCCACGTTTTTTTTGGCCATGGTTTTTTTTATAAAAAAAACATGTTTTTTTTTTTAAAAAATAGCACGGTTTTTTTTGAGTCACATCTCTAGTCATTACATGCAGCTATTTTTGGCCACACTGCTAGGGAGTAATAAATTTAGTTTTTGAAAATGGTTTATTGTGGACCAGTTGGTTTGTGATGCAAAAACAAGTGACAGGGCTTGGAATCAATCAAAACTCAAATCAGTAGAAGCCAACTATTAAGAAACCTCTGAAAACAGATATAATGCTAAATAAAATTATGGAAAAAACATACCAGCCTGTTTGAATTTTTCAAAATTAAATTTCAATAAAAAGAAAGAAAGAAGCAAAAATCTAATAATGCTCAGAATGAATTCACACTAAATAAAGGAAATGTATTAACTAAAAATGAAACAAAATAACTGAAAAATGAACTATTCAATGAGTAGGAATAAAATTAAAACTTTAATCATTAAGCAACAAATTAAAATGAACAATTTGGGAAAAATTTTAATCACAAAATTACCTTGAAGTATTGCAAAATGGAAGAAAAGAAAACAACTCAATTTTCTTGAGAAAAGTAATAAAACAATCAATGTGCCAAGATAAAACATCATCCCCACTTTAAAGTAAATATTTGCCTATAGCAACATAAGTATATAAATATAAGAAATAACTGAACCCAGAAATTACACTCACCAGATCAACACTTGGTTATATGGTATGAAAGAATAACCCTGCCAAGAAATACCATTTCAGTTTTACTGTAAACCTTATTGACTGAAAGTAGAATAAATACAGTGCATTAGAAAACCATTCAGTCATTGATTAATTCACACAAAAACAGCAAAATCAAACAACACAGCACAATCAATGTACACCAAAAGAAGAATAGTTACAAATTTTTATTGCAAATCTAACAATGAAAATCATTTCAAGGGACAAAAGCACACTAACACTTTTGCAAGTTGGACATTCTTTGCCCACATGGGACATAGTATTTGTGGCCATGCCTACAGCCGAGTAGAACAGTTGAAGACCACTTTAAAAATTAATAAGTTTTTCTCGTGTTCTAAATACAACGTCCCCCATCCGGACCTTTTTGTTTATTATTGGACCTTGAGCAATGAAATTTGGTGTACGGATAGGAAATGCAATTGAGAATCGTTCATCTTTCATGAAGAAGTGCGATTTTCTTGAAAAGAAAATGGGAAATCAAAGAAAACTAAATTTTAGGGGGGGTGGGGTTCAAAATGCTTCTTCTCCTACAGTTTTTGAGCTACAGTGAAGATTTTGGTATCATTTGATGCGGAAAGACGTGGACATTCCAAAAACTTGAAATGGTTTTCCCCAAATTTCCATTTTGAATAAAAAGAAATGAAAAAATCAAGAGCAAACTCCATTTTCAAAAAAATGCGGATTTATGACGTCATAGCTTTTGAACGATATTAATTTTGCAAAACCATTTCAAGTTTTTGATAAGCCCTTGTCTTTTTTGCATGCAATGATACCAAAATAATCACTGTAGCTCCAAAACTGTAGGAGAAGAAGCTTTTTTAAATCCCGAAGTCCATTGTTTACATTATAAGCAAAACAAAGAAACATAAACAATTTCAATTAAAAATTTAAAAAAATTTTGGTTCAGGTTAGACCCTTGAAATCATTATACAGTAATATATAGACATAGAAGATGACATAGCAACTTCGTGCCGTGAGGAAAGTGCCAAGGGGGAGGTGTAACATGATAAAATACCACTTCCCCTTCCCTTCCCCCCCCATTCTTCAAACCCCCGTAGCGGGCGAACGAGTGAACGCACGAGTCTCATTTTTTCACAGGATGTACCTGACCTCTTACACTTCCTATAGCAGCAACAATCCCTATTTCTCAAATGGTCTCAAAATTCTGGATTCCTATGGGGGATGCTGTCCTCAAGCTTTCCGTTTTATTTTCCCATTAGTGCTTCATTGTTGAATCCATTTAAAGAATCTATGGTGATTAATAGCAATGATTATGGTGATGATGTGCTGTTTAAATGGATAAGGATTTCAATAATTGTGAACAACCACTGAAACCACTTCTGTGGCTGCTTCTAGCATATCTGTTTTCATAATACTGCTAAATACCCCATAAATGCCTTGTAATATTATATTAGCTGCAAAGTTGGGAAACATATGCTTGCATAATGTGAGATCTTCAGCTTAATATGGTTTGAGTCACACAAGCACTGGTAAATCTACGTTGCGTGTAATAGTACGTACTAGAAAGAGAACCTCTGCCTCGAATATTGGTCCCAATTTTACACCTCTAAGGAGCAGATTGTAAACTTGAATGAATTTTGTGGATCAAATGATCCTAGTTTTACACTGCTAATATACCAACTGACTCTAAAATAAAGTTTTACCCTAAACTATTCATCAATTGCCTTGCCTTCAAAACAACTTGGTCAGGAATTATGTCAGGATGAAATTATGAAATTCTTGGCTCTAAAATTTCCAGTGTTAAGAAACAGGCAATACTTTGTGATGGAAATGAAGCACAATGCAAATTAAAAATTTTCTGAATGAAAACAATGCTACTAGTGCCATTCATTTATGTTGAAAATTCCCTTGTATCCATACTGGTTTTTAGTTTACTTTCTTTTGCAGACCGTTTGCCATTTTGCGTGCGGGTGCTACTGGAGTCTGCCATTAGAAACTGTGACAACTTTCAGGTGATCTGGTTTATTTCTGCTGAATGGCATTAAAATATTTACTTGAGCTATTTTTCATTTTTTATTTTTCAACTGTGTCATATTTAAAAAGAAAATGAAGTATGTTGTGTAAGATTATCTCATTCTAGTGAGAAGAATGCTTGACAAGCCAGGTTAAAATTCCTCACTGAGAACTAATCTTTGGGTGTGTGGGCTAAAATGTCATGATGTAACTTCCCTTCCAATAGAGAAAACAAACCCATGTGTTGAATTACATATCACAAAATGTGCAGGTGCGGGAGAGCGATGTGGACCGCATCCTGTGCTGGGAGGAGCACCAACGAGCTGCTGTGGAGGTGCCGTTCCGACCTGCCCGAGTTCTGCTCCAGGTATGTGCATGTCTAGTCTAGCTTCAGTTAAGGGTGTATATTATGGCAGTGTGTATGTCTAGTCTAGCCTTCCTTCTTGTGTATATTACGGCAGTGATATACTGAGCTGGACTGTTTATCCTTTCTTTGAAATTAGGTCTTCTTTTTGCCTTTTAAAATGAGGTCCTCTTCTTTTTGCCTTTCAAAATAAGTCTTCTTTTGGATGCACTAAACTCACTTCAATGATTATGATGCAGAATATGAATATTATATGTAGTTTCCTTCTAAGAAATGGGTGTGAAACCTATTGTAAGGATGGGTCTTTCTTTGCAAATTCTGCTTCTTTTTCTTACTTTTGGGTATTCTATTAGCATTCTATTGAATAAAATATTTTAGAAGTTCAATTTTCTGCTTCACTAATTAGACTGATACAAAATTTGAACTTTCTCCTGTGTTGTATCGTCTCTACTCAGTGAAATCAGAAGTCACAAGAGTAATGGTAATCATTCCGTACAGAAATAGCACTTATGTCACCTTGATGAACGACTACCAGTGTTTTTATAGTTCATTCATACATAACAAATTCCACTGAACAAGGAATGTTGGCCAGGTGAAGTAGCAGTTGTGGAATATTCATTTTCAAGCCAATGTGTTGGGTAACATTTTATTTACATGAAAGCATTTAACACAGTTAAGTTGTAGATGTTGTATGCACTTACCTTAAGCCTTTGTTTTTATCTCATCTAACAGTGATAACAATTGCAGCATGAAGTTAATGCACGGAAATTTTGTGCAGGACTTCACTGGCGTGCCGGCCGTGGTAGACTTTGCAGCGATGAGGGACGCTGTCAAGAGCCTCGGTGGTGACCCTGCCAAGATCAACCCCATCTGCCCTGCTGACCTGGTCATTGATCACTCCGTCCAGGTGGACGTCACCCGCAGGTAACCCTTCTTCTCTCAGCGCTGCTTGGTCATGGTCGTGTAACACGTTGGGTCAGAGTGCTTGCATGGCTAATTCTTGCAGGTAGTCCTTCATCTGTCTGTGCTGCTTAGTCATGGTCGTGTAACACATTGAGTCAGGGTGCTTGCATGGCTAATTCTTGGAGGTAGTCCTTCTTCTGTCTGTGCTGCTTAGTCATGATCGTTAAACACATTGGGTCAGGTTGCTTGCATAGCTAGTTCTTGGGAAACGTTTTTGGTAAAATGAGTGTTAGTGACAGAGCATATCCACACTACAGTAGGTAAAGATTTAAAATTTTTCCCTATTTCATTACTGAAAGTTGAGTTAAATTAAATGAAAGAAACTCGCCAAGATGAATGAGATTATCTGAGTTTTGTTAGTATACTAAGTAACTCACTGCATATATACCTAATTTCTTTCGGAAGAGTTGCATTCTTTGTTTATTAGGTATTCATAACGGATTACAGCCACAGTGCGTCATGCGGGAATTTAAAATTTTGGACTATGTTATTGCTGGAGACAGGATATTGAATTTACCCTTTGCTATTACTGAAAGGAAGCATAAATGATGGGAAAAAACAAGAGAGTTGGATTTATTATTATTAGGTGTACCTCTTTTGGTGCTTCAGCTGCTCAGCCTGGTTTGAGGGTCACAAATCTATGGCAATGGCAACATATTCCTTCTCTGATAGACCAGTGTATGATTCTGTTCCAAAATGTGTCAAACGGACCAAACTAAAGTTTTATGACGAACGAAATTTACTTGAATTTTAATAGCTCATTTTCTGATACAAAGATTGAAAGTTGAATGCTGGCGCTTGCGATCAGCAATTGTATACCTGTTTTGGCGGTACATACGCTCACTGGATCGGTGATCAGACGATTAGCATGGCCCTGTGATAAGTAGAGGAACTAGCACATCTGCTTCTTTAGGGGAAAGGGGAAATTTTCACCTCTATATGAAAGTTTTAATATTGTGTACGTTTTTAAATGACTCGGTCATTTTTTTTCTTGCTGAACAAAACTGGTGGCCGATTGTCAAGCATCAGAGCAATGTTGAGCGGTCAGCTGTGTTGTTCAGTTACACTAAAGCAGAGTTTTGTGTTATGATGGACCTGGCACGAGTGTGGCTTGTTTGGGAGACATCGATATGAATGTGAGCTGGGCGAATGTTAGATATGTGAATTTAGTCTTATTGAATGCACTCCTGTGTGAGCTACTCGTGTATTTATTGCCTTTGTTTGCAAACTATACATGCACACAAACTAAATTATGCATTTGACCCATATACACAAGTGAACCAAAAAGTAATGTACATGAATTAAATGATTAATATGAGTGAGCCATACATCCACGTGTTTGAAATGAAAAATGCTTTACATCAATATGCATTACATGACTAAGGTATACATCACTTGAAATTATACTTTGTCGACATACACTACATCCTACGTATAGCACAAACATCAATTTTATACTACTTTGTATGGTTTGCTTGACGTTGCGCCCCCCACAGCCCAGATGCACTTGAGCGCAACCAGCAGCTGGAGTTTGAGCGCAACAGGGAGCGCTTCGTGTTCCTAAAATGGGGCGCGTCTGCCTTCAGGAACATGCTCATCGTGCCCCCTGGCTCTGGCATCGTGCATCAGGTCGGCTGCATCCCTCCCCTCATCTTCCTTCTTCATTTCTTAGTCATTTTCTTCATTTGCGCTTGTTTCTTTAACCTCTTTCTCAACTTACCGTTTCTATGCACCTTGTGCACACATTTTGTATTCCCTTAACTTCTTACTAAATGATGCCTTCCTCCTTCCTCTCTCTGGAACGCCTTTGTTGTGGTTAGGGAGGCTTTGACTAACAACTAACTACACTACCCTCAACTGTTGGATTAGATTGCTTATATATATGGTAATTTATTGTGAAAAATTCTTCGTACGCTTGGTATTTGTGACAGATCGTATCTACAGCACAGCACTTGGGAATTTTAAATTTGCCATATCTTACTACTTGAAGTATGGGGTGGAATTAATGTTATTACTGGAAGCAGAACTTGACCGGTGATAACCAGCTAATTAAACCATCAAGATTATTAGGGTGTAAAAATAGATTAGGGAAAGTAAAGAATTTCGGGTAGGAAAAGGGCTTTGAATATTCTTTATCTGGGTGCAGTTGCAGATCCATGTTAAATTTTTTTTTTTTGTGGAATGATGCAAGTCCCCTCGGGAGGTATGGGATAGATTTAGGTTAGTTAAGCTCAACTATCCTATCGAGAGTGGTACCCTCAGAAGGGCATACCATTTTGGTTACGTCAGCTATAGAAATGCCTTTGGGTCTTATACCTTTTGTGCTCACTTTGCTGCTTTCAGTTTCCATGTCGTCTTAGCAATTGCTTCTTAGTTTTTCTAACTCCTCTTCCTAACTTTCTGTTTCTACCATTTTGGTTACTTCAGCTATAGAAATGCCTTTGGGTTTTATACCTTTTGTGCTCACTTTGCTGCTTTCAGTTTCCATGTCGTCTAAGCAATTGCTTCTTAGTTTTTCTAACTCCTCTTCCTAACTTTCTGTTTCTGTCTGTAGGGTATCCTGTGTGAAAACACACCATGTTTATACATCTATGTTTTGTTTACTCCATGCTAAATGATCACTTCTCTTTCTTTAAAACATCTTTTTATGACCATTACATTACGACATTGCATGTTCCTGAATTTCTTCTTCTTTCATGCTAAAAATACTAAGAATCTCAGCGGAGTTAGCAATTTGAACATGTGAAAACTACACTTTTCTTAAGCCCCTGAGTTTGCTTGTAGTGTAGAGTTATGCAAGTTGAAGCATCACAAGAAATTTTCTGCATGTTTAATAAATTATCCTGCCTCCGCTGATCACTTTGTATATCAAGTTGTTAATTATATCTTAGTTTTTGTTTTTAGTATAGTTGTGTTGTTCTCTATTGATGCGTGTAATTAATACGTTTCTATTTTTAGTCATTATTTTTGATGTGTTGTGCTGCATTGGTCAGTATAACTTCTGTCAGTGTATAATTCTTGTTCGTCAAGAACGCGTGCAATGAATACACGTTTGTTCGTTACTAATGAGTGCCAGTAATGCTTCATGTTTGGTTCACTGCTGTCTGATTTTTCAGCATTTCTCACTGTCCTCTTCGACTTCCATATTATCTAAAAACCTTCTTTCTCTAGGTACTCCTTCACTGCACTGGTAGCTTGTGTGAGAACACACCTTGTGTATAAATTCTTCATTCCCATAACTCCCTATTATATGGTATCTTCATCCTTCCTCTGGTTTAGATTGTTTGTTTTTTTTACCGCTCCCTTCCTAACTTGCTGTTTCTGTCTGTAGGGTATCCTGTGTGCAAGCATTCACGTTTTGTTTAGTCCGTAGTAAATGGTCACTTCTCTGTCCTCTGTAAATATATCTTTGCAATGGACTATCGAGATTGTGGTTAGATGGGTCGAAACTGACTGCTAATGCCCCGTATTGTGTAGCGTAATGGAAGCCTCTCTCTTCACACGCAGGTGAACTTGGAGTTTTTGGCGCGCGTGGTGTTCGGGTGCGGGGACGGTGCAGGAGCGGTGCTGTACCCCGACTCTCTGGTGGGCACAGACTCCCACACCACCATGGTCAACGGGCTCGGCGTGCTCGGCTGGGGTGTTGGAGGTGAGAGAGTGTACAGTTGTGTTGGGATTCGCTCACTTCCTTTGCTCTCGTGGCGAATTTAGCATTTTACTGCTATTCTAGGAGTTTTGTGTCTTTCTTTATTTAATATTATGCTTTTTATTTAATTTATACTGTTTTTAATATTATGCTTTTTATTCAATTTTATACTTTTTTTAATATTATGCTTCTTCTTTAATTTTATATTTTTTCTTTAACATTATGCTTTTATATTTCCAATATTGCGATTCATCAAGACTCTTACTCGTGGAATAGAAAGAAGAACCAGAGTTAAAACGAACATTAACGAATTTTAATAGAAATGCACCCCTCAGGGGGATACAACTATTGTAACTATTGGAATTAGCGCACCCAGGAGGAAAATGTGAGGGCCCGAGCTGAGAGTTAGGTAGGTCTTCTTTTTGTTGAAATAAAATTTTTATTTTATTTTAAGGCTTGTGATCTTTTTTTGGTTCACTGCTGTCCTATTTTTCAGCACCTTCTACTTTCTTTGACTTTGATCTTATTTCATAATCTTCTTTCTCAACTTACTGTTTCTATGCCCTTTCTACATGGATTCCACGTTCTTTTAACTCCAAACTAAATCATGCCTTCCTCCTTCCTCTCTTTGGATCGTCTTTGTGGCGGATAGGGAGGCTTAAACTAACTATTAAACTAACTAAACTACACTTCAATTGAAATGCAATATTCTGAAGCTATTTTTGAGGAAGGCCGTATTTGAATCTGGGACGTTGACTGGTTGATTGATGTGCTTCATTTGAATTAGCAAATTACGACTGAGTCCTCAATCTTTGAGAAGTGTTGCGTTGGTGTGGTAAACTTGGAAATATCTGGATTCCCAGCTGACAAATAACGCTGTGACAGACCGTGAGTGATTGGCAATAATGCCACAATTTAAATTGTCTCAAAAAGAGTCACTCCTCAATTTTCAACTTCAACGAAGAAACGTTCAACTGGTAAAGGAATGGCTCAAACGTCACTGAAACGGATTCATAAAAAGATTTGAAGCGTCCTTGTAAATTTCAGCTGACACAAATGCATCAGCTCTCAAGCTATCAAAAGCAAATAAAATTTTGCTTCTGCATCTCTGCAACTAACTGAAAAAAAGACTTCAAATTGAGCTTAATTATGTTTGTTGAAACTCGTTTCCAAATTAGTGATGAAGATGAGAAATAAAACTGCACAGTCTGAACATCTGAAAATTCCCGAGAAACTTTTTAGCAGTCTTTACCTTGGCTGTTGTTACAGTATTTTTTAAAGGTGCAGATAGTAATCCATTGACTGAGCTAGAAAATATATACATAGAGAATATCTGCATCCAGAATGATGGCATTATACATTAAACAGAAAGGGAGTCAATGGCTGTTCTAGAAACAATTTTTCCACATCGATTAATTTTATGTTAAGGGAAGTGTCGTGGCCACCTCGATCTCCAGATTTAAATCCTTAGAATTTCTCTCGTAATGATTTGAAAGAAAGAGTATGCATCAGAAAGCTTTATATCTCACAGGAATTAAAACTTTTCATATTTCAAAATGCTCACAGTACAACTCCACAGGTCTTGAGTAAACTGAAGAACATTGTGATTAAAAGAGCACGTGTTTGTTTGAACGGTAATGGTGATCATCTAAAGTATACTATGTTCCATACTTGACTCCTAAGTAGAATTTCAAATTCCCCTGCACCGTTTTAAATTATCCCGAAATTAAATACCAAAGTGTCCTTGTTACCGATTTCCTAAAAAGATCAGTTCCTTATGGATCCTCCTCAGAGGGATACAACTATTGTATCTATGAAAATTAGCACTCCCAGGGGGAAAATGTGTGAGGGCCCGAGCTAAGAGTTAGGTAGGCCTTCTTTTTGTTGAAATGAAACGTTTTTTTGTGGTTTATGGTCCACCTTTTTTCGGTTTACTGCTGTCCTTTTTTCAGCACCTACTACTTTCTTCTTCAACTTTTATCTCGTTTCATGTACTTGTTTCTCAACTTACTGTTTCTATGCCTCTTCTGCGTAGATTCCGCATTCTATTATCTCTATACTAAATGGTGCCTTCCTGGTTCCTCTCTTTGAGACGCGTTTTTTTGTAGCGGTTAGGGAGGCCCAAACTAACATATAATCTGATCTAATCCTTATGGATCACTCTGTAGAATCTGCACAAAAATAGAATATAGCAATCAACACAAAAATAACTAATAACCGAGTTCCAATTTCTGTGGCTGTATACTGTACGTCCACGTTATCTAAACAGAACTGAGTTCAGTGTGCTGTGCTGTGCTGTACTTGAATACAGTGTGTGCGATGCAGGTATCGAGGCGGAGGCAGTGATGCTGGGGCAGGCCATATCGCTGGTGCTGCCTGAGGTCATCGGCTACAAGATCACGGGCTTGCTCTCGCCTCTCTCCACCTCCACAGACGTCGTCCTCACCATCACTAAGGTGCTTAGCGTGGATCTCGTCTTGCTCGGGGGACAAATTGTTGAATGTTCTCTATGTTGTGGGGGTATACCAGCCCTAGTGTGTGAATGCATACCCCCCTAGTGTGTGAATGCATACCCCCCTAGTGTGTGAATGCATACCCCCCTAGTGTGTGAATGCATACCCCCCTTAGTG
>JACJUY010013135.1:9339-20494 GCA_014220935.1 Platorchestia sp. MABIK | reverse complement strand
TCCCTTTGAAGGTATTGAGGTAAGTCTCCCCATACTAGGCTGCAATAGTCAATGCGCGATAACACCATGGATTGACTGGCCAATAATCTGGATTTTTCGTCGAGCATACTCGTAATACGATGAAAAAACATTGGGGTTCCGTAAATTTTGTTCCTAGTATTCCCAATGTGAGGTTTGATAAACATGTTTCTATCGAACCAGATACCTAGATTTTAAACTTTTTCAGATGTATTAATTTTATCAGTTTCTACTGCAAGACTAAGATCTGAAGTTTTTTGATTGCATCTTTGGATCCCAAAATAATGCATTGCGTTTTACTAGCATTTAATTTGAGACCATTTCGGTCGTTGCATGATTTCAGGCTAATCAGTATAGTTTCGGCTTTAATTCGCGCCTGTGGTATATCCGAAACAGAACTTGTTATTGCAATTTGAACATCATCTGCATACACTGAGATCCGTGTGTTAGAAGGCATTGGAGGGAAGTCATTGATGAAAATAGAAAACAGCAGCGGACCAAGAATGGATCCTTGGGGAACACCAAAACTGTTTTGAATGAATGAGGACAATTCGTTTTCTAAGTGGACTGCATGAGATCGATTTGACAAGTACCTTTCAAACCATTAAGTGTATACTCCTAAGTTTAACATTTTTCGTAAAAGTCTATCATGTTCGACGCCATCGAACGCTTTAGAAAAATCGAGTAGCAGGAAGAGTGTTACATTCTTTTGATGGATGTCACTGTATATTTTTCAGAAATATTTATAACAATATGAACAATTTGAGCAAATTAAACAATTCAAGCAATTGCAATTTATGCACTTTAACGGTTACAAAAATATAAACTATGAATTAAATGATTTGAACAATATAAACGTTTAATACAAATTAAAAAATATAAATAAATCAAACAATGTAAGCAGGTTGGAAAGCAATCATCAATTCAAATGATTTTAATAATTTAAACGTTGTAAGCGATTTAAACAATGAACATTGAACAAAATTTGAGACACTAAAATTAATCAAGCAATACAAACAATTTAAACAATTTGAACGATTTAATATTTTAAACAATTTAAGCCATTTAAACAATTTCAACCATTTAAAAAATTTAAACCATTCAAATAATTTAAACCATTTAAACAATTTCAACCATTTAAACAATTTCAACCATTTAAACAATTTCAACCATTTAAACAATTTCAACCATTTAAACAAGTTCAACCATTTAAACAATTTCAACCATTTAAACAATTTCAACACTTTTAAACAAGTTCAACCATTTAAACAATTTCAACCATTTAAACAATTTCAACCATTTAAACAATTTCAACCATTTAAAAAATTTAACCCATTTAAACAATTTAAACCATTTAAAAAATTTTTTTGAGCAGTTTGAGCGATTTACACAATTAAACAATTTGAACAATTTAAACAATTTCAACGACTTGAACAATATTATTTAAACAATTTGAGCAATTCAACCAATCTAAACGATTCAAAAAATTTGAAATATTTAAACAATTCAGAACAACTTAAACAATTTGAACATTTTAAACGATTTAAACAATATAAACAATTTGAACAAATTTTAGCAACATGAACATGTTGAACAGTTCAGACAATTCATTTACCACAAGGATTACAAGTCCAATTCAAAATACGTCGAATTCCAACACTGTTGAAATCTTTGAATCAACGAAGGGAGCAAATGACAAGGGATTGAAAACGGCAGGAATGTTCGGTTGTTTGTTCAACATGAGCATTTAAGGGTTTGGCTTTTAATCACGAGGCAATAAAGAACGATTATACGCAAACTTAGGGTACCGGAATTCTCCGAGCAGATTTCAATTTAATTTCTGCTTGGTGTTCTACTTAGGATTTTCAGCTTATGATGAACGAGGTATTTGACAAAATTAAAAATACTGAGCAATTTTAAAGATAGAACTGTACCCACTAATTTACAAGTACATGTGTACAAGTTCACTAATTCAGGAGGTGAATGCTCCGGATTTAAAATAGCAGAAGAGAAGTGAATCACGATAAATGAATCTAATTTAATCTTAATGCCCATGAGGGCCTAACGGTCCTGGTTCAAAAGCTCTTTATACATATTTTATTTCCTGCCGAACTCGTACCACAATGTGTACTTTTCTGGTAGTAAAGTTTTCCGTCTTCTGACGCCGGTGACACTCTGATGTCAGTGCCGACGACGGTTGCGATGTCCATTATGTTGATAAAAAATTCTGGTGTTAAAATGTTTAAAACGGCTTCAAAGAATTAAAGTCGTAAAAATTTAAAAACACTTTTTATTGATTATTATTTGAAAAACCACGAAGAAGTACAAACTACATCTATAAGTAAAAATTTAAGAGCCTCGTTTTCAGAAAATGCCTGAGGTACTCACATCGGTTGGGTCGCGTAGAAATGGATTTCGTTTGGGAATTTTGGGGTCCCACGTAATCTTCCACCCCTCCACGCCCTACTTCAACGGACTGTTGCGCGTTCAAACTATTTTGAGTGCTTCCCTATTGGCGAAAACTTTTGAGTTATCATGAAATTATTCTGATTCCACACTCCTGCTAACTTTACATACAATACCATCTTCTCCGCGCTCACATTGATGTAACTGAAAAATGAGCACAATTACTTTAAAATTTCTTTTAAGCGATAGGCCTATCTTGTGTACTTGCAAGGAACAGTGGGTCTATCTCTCCATGATATAGACCAGAAGTCAGAGGAAAAAAGTGCTGTTAAATTCAAGCCTCGCATTTGTGTACCATATCACCCACATGGTACACAAATTTCTGGATCTTTCAGGTGTCTTTTCATTTTAACATCAAAAACCACTTCTTTTTAAACAAAGCCGATGAATTGGATTTTCTTTTTTCAACGCAATAGACAGAATTTTTTTTCTCTAATAAGGGAGTAAACTCAGCTGCTAAATCTGAAACAATGCGACTTTGCTGTGGATGTGCATTTTGATTTCCAAAGTTTGGAATTAATAGCAGTTTGTCGCTACAAAGGTTTTTCTAAAAACGCTTTTGAAAAATCTCGAAGTGAATTAAAGCTGAGTACATTTTAGATTTTTTTTCTGATTACTGGTCTTGCTACTATTCCCCCCTCTTCCCCTCGCCCCCTCCCCCCTCCCTCCCTCCCCTCCCTCTGCTGTTGATCGCCCTCGTTGCAGGTAAGTGGAGGCACCTGCACGGCATTTCAATGCACCACACAACATGGCGGTCGAAATTATCAGGTGAAATTTTTAAAATTTGATGTTTGGCTTTACAGAAACTGACCACAAAGGAAGACAGGACAAAGAAACAAGTGTACTGGGTAATTCCAGCTCTGAAATTTAAAAAATGCTTTCATCTCCAGTTGCATGATGCATATCCCGAAGTTCTCGGAAGTTCAGTTGCCTATAAAATTGCGTGGCTTGGCTGCAGTTTTCATATCGCGAGAGCACCTCGACCCGAACAGGTACCTTCCATTTTACCTTGTCTTCAGGAGTTTCTGACTTGGCTGCAATCGACTGAGTGACTTTCAAACAATTTAATTTACTAACTTTGGCTACTCAAGTGCAGCCAAATCAAAAAATTTTCCGTCCGGAAATGTGTGTGTGTGTAAAGTGGAAAGGACGTACAGCTAAAAACTTAGAGAATTATTTATTGTGTATTGTGTGTGCCGTGACATTGTATAAACAAATATCTATGGTTGAATGTCTCCATGGAATGTGACGTAAATATATTATCCAGATGTATTGTAAACCTACATAAATCGAACGTTTATTTTTTATAATTGCTGCCATTCGATAGAATTTTACTCTGCAAACAGAGTATTTATTTTTTAGGCATGAACTTTCCGTCCAATGATATTTGTTTAAAAAGATTTTTTAAATGTTTAATACCTTTTTTACAGAACTTCTATAATTTCGAGGCTGATATACCACAAACCTCGGATAAGATTCGCTCTCAACTCCGCTGAAATGAAATCACTTTGCAATTTTCTGGTAAGCATCGCAGTTGGGGAGACAAAAAGGCCAAATTTAATTTTGAGTTACTGCAATTATCATGCAGCAGCAATTAATACAGCAATTATCAATTACTCTTCTGTGTAGATACAATGGGTGAGAGTAGCGCAGGTCGATAGATTGACTGACTCGCTTCACTACAGGGTTGGGTGCTTCTCATTTTGCATGAGTTGTCACGCCTTAACTGTGACTTGGAATGCCTTAAATAGAGGGAATACATTTGCATATTTTCTCTTTTGCATTTGTTTTTCTTTATCATTTCTTTATCCTTTGTAATGAAGTTTGACGATCGTTTGAACCGTAAAGTATCGTGAGATAGAATTTTTACTCAATTTTTTAAGCCCGCATTTTTTAAATTGAACCAGCTTTTCATTCACGTTTAATTTCGAATTCCAGAATATTGAATAAATCTTAATGAAAAATTACGCACTAATAAATTAAGCATAATTTCTAAACATTGAATAAGTGGTTTATATTCAGAAACAGTCGTTTTTTTGCGGTATTCCACACAGTCTTTTTTACAGTAATTGTCTATAAGAATGTTATGAAAAATTCACCAACGCGATATTCGCTTATTTTATTGCATTCAAGTTGAAAAAAGCATGAGAAATCAGACTAATAAAACTTTCATTTGTCCTCAGATCGCAGCGCTCGCAGTCGCAACGTGAGTACCTGAATTTTTGGTTCGTTGTGTTGTGATATTTCTCGGACCCTCAATGTGATTGGGGAACTGAAATCATTTGTGATGTTTGGACTGTTTTTTAAGAGGGTAATCAGTGCACAAAACTCTGTCAATTCAGAGTGTAGCGCAATTTCCCCATCCATGATTTCTTCTGGCTTATATAGGTTCATATCCCAGTATATCATTAGTTATATCTTAACTATGCTATTTTTCTATTATATCATTACACAATTTATTGTCTATGTATATATGAGTTTTGTCCTTTGGGTGCTCGTTTGCATGGTCACTTCATCTTCCTTACTTATGTTTCGAATGCAGAAGTTAAGCGCACCAAGTATAAATTAAGAAAATTTACATTCATGTCAAAAAGTATTTTTGTTGCTTTAACATCATTACCCACCGTAAAATGGACAAAAAATTATTGAATGTTTTTTTCAACTTCTAGATTTATTAAAAATAATTTTTGGAGGCATAAACGCTAGTAATGAAATTTGAAGCGATAATTCAAGGAAAACACGAGAGGTAGAAAACACAGCAATACATGTGAGCTCAGAACATCCTCTTTTATTCACGTGCTCATAGAATAATTACAGAATTTTTCATACACACTTAAGTAATCAAATGAAAAAATGACTAGCATGATTGCATGCTAAAAATTAAGGACTTCAAAGATCACAGTAATGTTCAAGTGAGAGAATAAGTGTTGGGTGTAAATGTTGGGGTGTCTGTCTCACCAAAAATTCATGTTGTTATTTACCAATATTCAGAAATATTCTTAACAAATTCCTGAGCTGATTATGCCTACTGCAACATTCCCGCATGCTAAACAAGGTAAATTTTTAACCACCAAAACGAAACTGGTTTCTCTTCATTTAAAAAGTTTGTTGAACGCCTCAAAACAAACAAGCATGCCATTGTCTGATCAAGCGAAGTTGCGAATGTAACTTTTACCTCAACACACTATTTTACTATTTACAGTGGCCGCTTGGCTCGTTGATGTTGTGATATTTGTTTTATTTTATTACCCTGGCAATGTCCATTGAGCAAGGCTGCCTCCACTGCAGTTCCAATATTTCTACAGTTCCATTGATATTATGACAATGGTTTAGCTTCTTATGTTCGTTTGGATATATTGTAAGTATATGTTTTGTATTTGGTCATGTGTATGAAATAGGACTTTAAAAAAGCAAGGAATCATTCTCGAATGGCAAGACAGTAATGTGGTCTGACTCTTAATTCTAAGTTAGGTTGAGTTTCATTTGTTGAAGTCTTGAAGTCATTTATCGTGTCAAGTAACGCGTATTTAGACGAATGCATAAAATGTATAGTACAATTGTAAATATTCGTCAAAAAATTATTTGTGGTAACAACAGGAAGAAAAATCAGTTGCCTTCGCAGTGCTTTACGATATTTTTTGAAGAAAGCTATTTGCAATCCTCTGGACAATGACAGCAAAGGCTATTCGTACTCATTCTAAGACAGTAAAGACTATTTTCACTATTCCCATCAATGAAAACCTTATGCTCTCAATAACTTTTAAATTAAATTAATTTTATTCGAGTGAGTCTCTCGGAATATGTTCTCCAATATTCTCAAGCTTCGGAATCTCAATATGCTTATAATCCTCCAAGAGTTGAAACATTTATTTTTTGAGGAATGACTACATGCATTCACAAGCTTTTGGCAATGTATAAACGTTTATACTCATCGAAATGTGTTGATACATTTTCAGAAATTTATGTTAATAACATTCTTTCCCTTGAAACTTGAATCAAAGAGTTAAAGATTTTGACTACCAAGAGCCTTGCCGTGTAGTTTTTTCTGAAGTGTCGTTTTTTTCTAGATTGTATACTTTTGATCACAACAGGTCACTGTTGCCCAGCGTGTACGCTCAAAACTGCAAAGAGCGCTGCTTGACCTGCAAACTAAGGAATCCATGTGGTACACCGTTACCTAACGGACAATTTCCAGCCCCTGCTCCTGATGAGGTAATTATGGATGTGGTATACCGTTACCTAACGGACAATTTCCAGCCCCTGCTCCTGATGAGGTAATTATGGATGTGGTATACCGTTACCTAACGGACAATTTCCAGCCCCTGCTCCTGATGAGGTAATTCTGGATGTGGTATACCGTTACTTAACGGACAATTTCCAGCCCCTGCTCCTGATGAGGTAATTCTGGATGTGGTATACCGTTACTTAACGGACAATTTCCAACCCCTGCTCCTGATGAGGAAATTAAGATCAAGCAACAAGGATTATTTAGCTCTTTATAGAGAATAATGGCTCTTTAGTTCCAATTACAAATAACTTTTTTTAAATGGTTATTTCGCTTCTGTTAGAGATAATGGTCATTTAGCTTTTATTAAAAATAATGCTTTTTGGTTTTTATTATAAAAATGAGTTTTCAGCTTATGTTAAAAATTATGGTTGTTCATTTTTTATATAATGGTTTCTTTGCTTGTTTAGAAATAATGGTTATTAAGCTTTTAGAGTAATTGAGTTTTTTATCCCGTAATGAGGGCCTGACATGCGACGCTGTACAACCCCATTGTAATGCAATGCAAGTCTTCAATGCTACTCAATGTCAGAAGCAGAAGCGGTATTGAGTGCGCTGAATGACGTACAATGGAGAGCGAAGTAAATTCCCCGATCTTTTGGTTACGAAAGATTCCAAAACTCATAGAAATGTCTCATGAGAATAGCATTTGAGTCTTCATGAGGAGAGACACTAAAGTCGAGAAAGAACCTACAAGGATGATTAGTTTAACGATCTATACAATTGCTTAAGCATTTACTTCTTTATCCTTCAATTTGGCTAATATTCAATTAGGGTCAGCAATTTCATGACGGGTTATCGTGATGCAACAATGTTTATATAAACACATATTGTTCATTGTGTCTTCCAATTTGTTATGAGTAACAGAAAATGAGTATTCTATCGAATTAAAAAAAAAAAGTTTTCAAAAGATTGGAAGTACAACATCAATGTACAATGTACTTCCCCTAATTATCTATGACTTACTTCTGTCTATTAACAAGCTTATTAATACCATTATTGTAAAATTCTTTTAGTTTAGATAAAAAAAACACAAATGTCAGTTTCTTCCTCTTCCTGCGTTGTAAAAAGCTGTACTTCCAAATGATTTTGTGCGCTACGAAACAAATGGCAGTCTGAGTGAACAAAGTCTGGAGAATAATTTGGGAGGGGAATAGTTCATCAATTCCAAGTAAGTTCATCAATATTTTGTAACGTCATTCTTACTCTGTCTTGCAAGAAGCTTATCACCAAACTTAACTGGACATCTGGTTCTATTTTCGAGGGTGAAATCTCCACTTCTGAATTTTGTGAACCATCTTCTGCACGTTCTTTCATTCACACATTCCTCTCCACAAGCTGAGGGCATGTCTCTAGCCGCATCGGCTGCTGAGTTTCCTTTCTTGATCTCGTGAAACGTTTTGTGCCTCAAGTGAATCTTGGGTACTTCCTTGTTAGCAGGGAAGCAAACAAGCAAATTTAAGCTTTATTGTTAGGGAAAATAAAGTTTGATCAGTTTAATGGCTCCTAAACATAGAAATAATGTTCAGCTCTATTATGCATTATTAAATACTCTTTAAAGTTCATTGCATGGAAAACAAGGTAAAATTTGGATAAAACCTACATGATAAATGATAAAAACCGCAAATATGTAAAACGTACAATGAGAAAAAATTATTTTTACTCAGTTTCCTCACTGTATTATAAGTTATACTTTTATAAATAAATGTACATTCAAATATATCATATGTCTATTTCTATCTTTTTTATTTTAATTACAGGGACACATTACGATTATCAGCCATTGCCTCATCAGCCCAACGTATAAATTAATGCTTGCATGGGCGAAAGTCGAACCGAATTATGAATTAATGTAATTGGTGGGAGACATGAAATCGGTGCTAAATACATTATCAGCTCATATGAGAAATAAATTCGGTGTTCGATTTGTTTATTGTTGCTAATTCTATTCGAATAAATCTCTAACTCACGCATTTTTATTTCATTAGCGTATTGTAAATACTCTCTGTCGTCTTCCGAGATATTTTAGTTTTCGTCTGTCATGTTTCATTTTTTTCGTGGAATTTCCACGCCTTCGAAGCGGCTTTCTCTCTCAAATGACATTACAAAATTTCTCAATTTCATCAAATTGAAATCCATGATATTGATTTACAGCTAATGTTGTTCAAGGAAGAACATTTCCTTCTTCTCTTTAGATGTATTTTTCCTCTACAGAAGTTCCAATAGACTTTTCTATGCAGAACATGTTTCCCAAACGAAAAATTTATATTCATGACTTCTTGTGAACGCTCAAAAAACAGTCAAACTAAAATACTTGTCAAATACTTGAGTTACAATTTATCTTCTTATCTTTGGAGTCATCCTTGGAGAACGGTGGGGACAACGTTCGCGTGAAAATGATTTTTAATTACCCGAACTAATGTTTAATTCTTTCCATTTAATTGACGCGACATTTCCAGGCTTGCATTTTTGATCAAGGACTTGCATCATACGTGCACTACACCTACACCCCGTGCACCTGCGGCGGGGGAAGTACAGCTTGTGACCCTTATGATAATACCGAGAAAATTATCTGCGAAGACGGGATTCTCTCCAGCGAAACCTGTCCTTACGGTCAAAAATGCTTCGGTGCTGGGGAGTGTGCCGATCCTAACGCTGTCGTCCCAGGAGGTGAAGGCTCCGGCTCAGGAGGTGAAGGCTCCGGCTCAGGAGGTGAAGGCTCCGGCTCAGGAGGTGAAGGCTCCGGCTCAGGAGGTGAAGGCTCCGGCTCAGGAGGTGAAGGCTCCGGCTCAGGAGGTGAAAACTCGGTCAACACAAAACCAGCGACTTGCAGCGCAGAGAATGCAAATACGCGTTACCCCCACGAGACGGACTGCAAGAAGTGAGTTTTGGTTCTGTTTGCTTCCTTCATCACCTTCTCCAGTGAGAATATTTTACCCTCTTAAAGTTGGAGCACAAAAATTCAAACGAAAAGCGTTAAAAGATATTTACTTTATTTATAGACTTCAAAACAAAAAGGGGACCACTATACATATTTTAAGGCAAGCAGCATGCTGGCTGGACAAATAAAATTTATTCTCACCTGTCACTGAACTGCCAAAAATTTTCAATGATAGTTAAACGCATTCGCAGGTCGTCATTTGAAAATACAACACACAAAAATGAATATTTTTGAGAAGATGTTTACTGACAGTTTGTTACCAGAACATTGAATTACTAGTTTGTTTGATTCAGACTCGGTAAATCCGGAAAATTTCTGAATCATCTCAATTTGTAGAACATTACAATTTCGTGATGCAGCTCAGTAACAATCAAATTAAGATTAAATCCGGTCAAAAATAGCACAAACATCAAATCAGCAAACCAATAACTCAGCCACACGGCGGTGTTAAAGTTACAAACAATTGGCAGGAGGAGTAAATTTGTGTACTGAAACAAGAAAACTTCTGGAAATCCTTCATTAACCAAAGTCGCCCCAATTTGATGGCTGGTCAAAAATCTACCAAGAACTCGTACTCATAAGTCGGCCTTATAATGGCCGCTGCTTCGAGCACACAACGCGTGGCTAGTAACGATAAAGCGAACGGAGGGAATTTGAAATACTGGACATTAGAGAGGACCTAAATAATTAGCATGGTCGGTAGAGAAAAATAGATGGTCCGATGAAAATAAATTAGGCGAAGAACGATGGTTTTTGTCCGAGAAATGGTTGCGTCGGAGACTCGGCCCGAAGTATCGGAGCCGCTGTCGTGACTCCAGGCGCAAACCCTGCGACTTCCGTTAATGCATCTAGGTAAAACAATTAGCAAAATTGAAGATAAACAGTAAGTAAGAAGTACAATGATCTGAGATGCTTAGTAATAAATTAATTAAACACACCCAAAACTAACCCCGATCTGATATACGTACAAACACCGAAACTAACTTAACACCCACAGATCTGATCTTAAACACTGAAGCCAACGAACACATATCGATTACCCTAAGCGCTATTATTTAACAGGAGGGAGTAGAACACTTCAACATGCTTTACATGCTTTAATCGAAAGATCTTTAATGCTTACGCACGACAGCACTGCGATTTACTGCTCTGATAGCGAAGCAAAGTGTTTCCTTGCGGTGGTGAGGGATGACGGGTGAGGGATGACGGGTGAGGGATGACGGGGCGCACTCGTACTCACAGGGTGTTTATTAACCTCCCCTCATATCGGCTGTGGTGCCTCAGCAAGGCCCAGAAATCGACGGATGGTGGAAATGAGCCGTACCGGATGAAGAGGTGAAGGGTCCTATACTGATGTGCTAGCGGTGAAGGCTGAAGATGGTCTGATGTGCTAGCGGTGAAGGATGAAGATGGTCTGATGTGCAAGCGGTGAAGGCTGAAGATGG
>JACJUY010013134.1:0-14533 GCA_014220935.1 Platorchestia sp. MABIK | reverse complement strand
GTTGCATGAAAGCAATTTTCCCTACATATTTGTATTGAGCCTCCAGTTTTTCAGGCCCGTTAAGTATTAAGCATCCACTTTGTCCTGATGTGTAGCTAATAATGTATTAAATGAACGAGGATCCAAACTTTTGTCATCAACTCCTAAGTTCCAACACTAATTTCGTATCGTACTGCCTTTTGGTGTAACTGAGCTGCTCAGGTGGGGACAGTTGTAGCGAACTTAGAAAGTTTAAAGAGAACAGATTTGAGCTGTGAAACAATTGAAAAATCTCGTGTTACTAGACGATATGTTTCTGTATTCGTAGGAGTTTTTCAGTCATGATTTTTACGATAGCGTCTGCGGAATACTGCATTTAATCCTTTAACGCCGGAATTTTTGTTCTCATGTTCGCGTTATCACAACCACCGTCATTGAACTGGCGCTGACATCAGGCAGTCACCGATCTCAGGATGAGGAAGGAACTGCCAGTCGGCAGTGAACTCCAAAGAACAGATTAGGGAACAAATTTTACGAGAAATACAATATATTGAGGCTATCTTCGAATTGAGGCGTTAAAGGGGCTAAATTTGCATGTTTTACCAGACAACGCGGGGAAAACTTCTTTTATCAGCACGAGGAGGAGCTAGGGCACCACCCTCTGAGGCCAGGATCGGGATGCTGCGACTCGTATCTTCCTTGCTCGTGTTCGCCGCCGCTTCCAGTCGCGCGGGCAACCTCACGCCGTTACGCGGGCTCCCCCGCCGCTCTCTCCGTCTCTCAGGGTTAATGTACTTGTGCTCTTGCATTTACTCCTTACGTCGTGAAGTGTTCGTGTGGTGATCTGTTGTACTTTTTGCTTTACATTTTTGGAGCTGTACTCCAGGTGTACTTTTTACAGTAACTCGTTTCGTTTTTCATGAGATCGCTTAGATGCATCGAGGTGTTGATTTCTCCCGCTGTTCTCATTGTGATTGAAGTACTTCTCTCCTGCAGCTGTGGATTATGTGCTCATGTTAATCCTCGGTACAATAGTGCTTGTGTGTTGGCTTAGTTTGGATGACTTGACTGTGGTGTAGCTGTACGGTAAACCGCTGTCTTGTGTCCGTGATAGGTAAAGTGGTTGACCTCAGAAGAACTGGTGAAACTCGCTCTGGTATTGCTCTTCGCTTATTACAATCGCTTCTCTCGCGACTCCGGACCTCAATTTCAACTGTTTTCAAGTGGGGATGCAGTTAACAGCTTCCATTCCTTCCTCCTGATTGTTCTTTGGTCGTATTGTGCTGAAGAGATTTCTTTCTTGTACTTAGTTTTTATTGATAGTATTTTTTCATGTTTTTATTTGTGTGTTTGCGTTGAAGTTGATCGGATTCTAGTGCTTGCTCAAAAATGTGTCACAGCTGTCATAAACGTGTGCCTTAACTTCAGTATGGTGATGGCATTGTTTCCTCTGTGTAGTAAATGGGTATCAAATTAGCAAAGTTTCAGCTCTCTGACCCGAGAGTGCCAACCTTGACTTTTGAAGCATCATAATGTCATTTGTAATGCGTTTTAAATCGCTCCAGTGAAGATTTCAAATGTACTCTAGGGAAAATTTGCAGCCCATGGAGAAGATAACATACTAGTCATGTTGATTGTTATTGTTGAAATTCCATCGCAGAAAATCGTTCCATCAAGTTTCTCAGTATCATACTTCTCATGTTTTCTGGGATTAACACAACAAAAAGTAATGAAAGGAATTTAGTTCGTGTGAAGTGGAGCTAACGGTAGTGATGGTATCGTCGTCTTTCAGTCAGTCAGCCTCTCTGAAGCAGAAGAACACTCTAGCATTGCAGGACGAAGCTAATGATAACCTCATCGAATTCCTGTGTCGCTTTCTAAAGTGTGCTAGTGATCTCTTCTCCAGATGTTGACATGCGAATCTTTTGGCTTGTTCGCATTTTTTTATTGACTCTGCGATTTGATTTAGTGAGCGTTTTCGTTGAGTGATCTCTTTTCCTGATGTTGGCATGCGAATCCTTTGGTTTGTTCGTCATTTTGTTTTTAAATTTGCGCTGCATTTAGTGAGCGTTTTCGTTGAGTGATCTTTTCTCCAGTTGATGGCAAGGGGATCTTTTGGGTTTGCTCTCATCTTTAAAATTTACTATGCCTTGACTAAATGTTCTCATTTTGAAGTTAACATTGTAGTTTTAATAGGAGTAAAAGATTTGAGTACTGTGGTGTTCAAGTTCATCAGAAAATGTATGGTTTGTATTCGCATCTCGGGTGTCTAAAAAATGAAACTTGGAATGAATAACCTTTTCATTGAGTTGGAAATTTCTCGACCGCAAATCAAATACTGATGCGTTTATTTTAATCCCCTTGTGAAATTGGGGTAGGAAATTTGGACTATTTTCTTTGCAGTGGCACAGCTTACAGCGTAAGTTTACTTAAGCTTCTACCTGTACCTCTACTATGACGCAAATCGCTTGAAACTCCGGCCTGGCATTGAAAGCTGTCCCTGAAACACGGAATCAAAGGAGGCAATAAAACGGTGTGAAGCGGCCTAGTCACGCGTGCTTCGAATTTGTGTTATTTGGTGTCCTTTGTGACACTGCAAGCGATTGAAGGCTGTGGTTCGCATGTTGGTTCCCTCGTTCACGAAGTGATTTGGGTCGACTTGGAAGCGCTTGCGCAATTACTACAAGGCATGGGCTCTGAGTTCTGTGTCACCTCGTATTCCTGCTTTGTTTTTGTCGAAAATGTACCAGTAACCTCGTCCGAAATTTCCCTGTAGCATGGCTGCTTGTGTGTTATGTGTTAACGATGTTAGTGGTGTGAGTTGTATGTTCAAAACAAGTCAGTTTCAGGTTTAGTTCAAAGCTATTTTTAATACGGGAGTTGCTTCTTTAAGGTGTCGTATTTAAGTGTGGGACTTGAGTATTTTCCAATCGTCTTGGTTGTGTGAGCTTCGCCTAGTAAAATTTTTGTGGGGGCGGGATAATCTTGCTGACTTGAAGGACATCTTGCACGTGCTCTTTTATCATGATGGTATTTCCTGAAGGTCCTTCGACTCGGAGAGGTCAGCAAATACCAATTTTTTATTATTTGTTATTAACTAAACAATATTTGAATTTCAACCATGTTCAAGTAAACGTGTTCTTGGTGTTTTGTTCACTAGGTGGGCCACATGAATCAAGTTCATGAAATTCTTACGCTCCAGTATTATTTGTGCTTTATACTTTATACCCTGATATCTGTTTCGATCTTATGATTTGCTTGCTTTAGCTATGTTTAGATTTTTTTATCTTCGAATTCATTCGTAAAATATCTCCCTGCATTGCAGTGCTGGCGACCCTCTTGCAGACATAATTGGTTTGTCATCTAAGGTTCAGCATACAATAGTTGAGATATCCGACCCTTGGAATGCAGAATTGTCATTGCTGGTTTAGCTTCCTGATAATCCGTGGCTCGTTTGTAGTGCTAGAGTAATTAGTGCTTCGGAGTCTTGTTGTGTTATTGCATCTCATCTTTCGAAGATTGTTTACTGCTTTGTTTTTTTTCTGGGTGGAACCCCTCAGGAGGAAACAACTATTGTATCTATGGGAATTTACACTCTCAGGGGGAAAATGTGTGTGGGCCCGAGCCGAGAGTTGGATAGGCCTTCTTTTTGTTGAAATAAAATGTTTTTGTTATGTTAAAGACCACCTGTTTTCGGTTCACTGCTGTCCTGTTTTTCAACACCTACTCTCTTCTTCAACTTTATTCTTGTTTCACAATCTTCTTTCTCAACTTACTATTTCTTTCCCTTTTTTGCATAGATTCCGCGTTCCCTTAATTCCATACTAAATGGTGCCTTCCTCCTTCCTCTCTTTAGATCGCATTTGTTACGGATAGGGAGGCTTAAACTAACGAATAATCTAATAATCTAATCTTCTGGGTGGAATATACTTTCGACAAGTTGCTGTCGGTCGATAAGTGGAAATTCATATCGTTTGTTAACGTGATGTATTACAGTGAATGTATTTTGAATCATGAGAAGTTCGTTGCTCTCGAGAATAACATGCGTAAGTGCTGTGTAGCTTCTAGAGATGAACATAATACGACCAGAAAAATTAAAGGAACACTCTTAAGAAGCCTGCTTACAGGGCTGTGCTGCGTACATCAAAGTTTCTTTAAGCTTGTATCAGATGGCTGTTAAGGGACCGGATTTTCGAACAATTTATGGCGTCGTAACAGCACAGCTGCCAGCATAAGTTCTGAATGAACATAGGCTGCCGGTTGTGCCACGACCGTGTAAATTGCTTGAAAGTCTGGCTCCTGAGTAGGTCTAACATCCTTTTTCTTCGTTTGCTTTTTATTCCTTATATCAATGGTCAGAAAGAGTTTTGATATTTGAAACATTTTTTCTAGTAGGTTGTCCTACATTGACCCTTGATTTAGGAATGAAATGATTCCCAAGTATTTTTTGCATACGTTTTGGATTTGGTTCCAATTTCTTGGGTGCAGTGCTTCGTTGCGCTGTGAAGTGTGCCTGTGCTTGAGAAACCATTCTCAATGTATGAAATAGAATTATCTCTAAGGTAACATTTTTAAAACATTCAGAATGTCCCATGCTGTTAAAAGGTCCTTCATCAAATAACTTTTGAGTAATATGTTCATTGTATGTGTGAAAGTCTTCTATGGGCAAGATTTTAGGGAATGTTCGTTGAGAAATTGAACCAACCTTGGTGAGTTAAATGGAGATTTTTTTGAAGCGAGCCTCGTTACCGAGCAAAGCACTGTGCTGTGCGAGCACTCGTGCAGCAGTCGTCGGTGAATGTTTTTTTCTGCTTGGCTGCGCTCAGTGCCTCGTTTCGCTCATTTTTGTGTGAACGTTGATGATGCCCTACTTTCTTCTGGCTCATGCTTTGGCTCTAGCCATCATTTTTGAGGGACGCCTCAGCTACAGCGGCAGACGATGCTTTCTCTTTCGACCAATCCAGCCTACCAGTGACCAACCGCTGCTGCTGCCGCGGCTGCTATTAGGGCTCTGGTAATCAGCTTGAGAGATCGCCCTTTGTTCCTTCTTTCTCTATAAT
Organism: Platorchestia sp. MABIK; assembly: GCA_014220935.1. NCBI lineage: Eukaryota > Metazoa > Arthropoda > Malacostraca > Amphipoda > Talitridae > Platorchestia > Platorchestia sp. MABIK. The sequence continues at coordinate 9,494 of JACJUY010013134.1, read as the reverse complement.
AGCGAAAGACTTCACTGTAGCTCACCATCAATTAGCTTGAATAGCATGCTAGGAGTTTACTTCCAACGAATTCTCCAACTTCCAACGAATTGTGAATGTTTGTCGTATGGAGAACATCGATTGATCTTTCAGCTTGTGGTTACGAAATAAATGTAAGTGGTATTCTTTCTTTACACCACATTTAGGATTGGTGACGATGGTGTATCAAAGATACGCGCTAAGTGCCCCTGTCTACTTACGTATTCGCTGTTGTGGACTGAGATAGTGTCGCTCAGTTTCAGTTCGGTCGCAGTTTCTGCAGGAACTGCTAATTAAAATTGTTTGTACTGTAATTTTACGACACTCGGAACGATGCTGTTCAATGAATCGATGGAGTTCTCATCCCTTAGTTTTTGATGCTTTGTGGATTTATTATCGAGTATTGTTTTTGTTGGGGAAAGTTTGTTCATGTTGTTTTTCATAGATCGAACTGTTGAGCGACGTTGTTGAGAATGAAAACTACATTGTGCGCTAAAGGTTGTGTCCTGTTTGCTTCTGCCACACATGTCTCGTGATCAAACCAAGGCAAGTACTTGAGCAATAATGGAAATGCATATGGGGAACAGTTTGAAGAGTGTTTCGATGACCTGGGAAATTTGGTTAAATTTAAACGATGCACTTTTCTAGTACGATGTTGGTTTTCCAGTATTAATCCTAAAGACGTGATTTCCTTAAATAATGCAATGAGCAAACCCCATTGCTATCTAAAATAAAAAATTTAACTAAATATTAATTTTGTTCTCCAGAAGTGCTGCAGGTTACTCAAGAAAGTCAGTGATTTAGGGCAGTGGTTGGCTTAATTTGAATTACTGGGATGGTGATTATGCAATCAAATCGGGCTGAAAGGTTCTTTGATTTAAGATCTTATCAGAAGTGAATTTGAAAGTGAATTAGTGCGAAAAAATATTTTCACAGTAGCACCGTTGTTTGTTGTTAGGTGTTACCTCTAAGTGCTGTAATTTTTTTTTCATCAAGTGAAATGATCTTTTGAGCATCGCACACGAATGACTTCAGCTGAGCTTGTGATGCTCTCGATTATTTCATAAGTGGCACCCACCGTCGCCGCGTTGGCGAACTCCATCTTCCCGATGTCGACGACGCTGCTGCTGCGTTCCTACAGCCTCGATCTCTCCTTCATTCGCCGGAATAAGAAGAAGCAGCAACAGCTCCGCAAAAATTCGCAAAATTTATGGTGAGTTCATGGAGGAATGGAGCTGGGCGTGGCGGAGGGAGAGCTTTATTAGGAGGCCTCTTGCCTTCATTCAAACTGAGTTCTGGTCACGCAGGATCAATGAATTTCGTAGCGTGGGAAACACCGTGTTCCTTTGTGCGAGTTAGGGGCCATCTAGAATTCCGCTTGCGAGATTCAGGTGCACTGATTTTACATTGTTAATCATGGATGTTCGTGTATGTATTTTTATAGATGGCATCGCATCTATTGTCTTTGGAAGTTTCCCAGTTATCAGTATGAGTATCTATCTGTCCGCCTTCTCCCCTCAGTCAGCAGTTGTTGCTCACAGTTCGTGTTTTTGCACCTCACCTCCTCCCATTACACCCATAGCAACAACCAACTACTGTCCGTCTGAACCGTGCTGTGAATTTTTTCCTTATTTTTAACCTTTATTTTATTCAGTTGAGTTTACTTCACCAATTGTGAAGGTCTTTTGAGGCTTCGAGTACAGTGTGCTTGTGTTGGTTTTCTCTTTTTCGAGGTACAATTATCTAACGTTGTTTTTAATGGGTTTTGTTTTTAATGGGTGTTTTTAATGGGTCGGTTAAATTACTGAGGGCAAGATGCTCATTTTTTCGAAAACACTGAAAATTTCGATCAGATTAACATGTTTTAATTTGTGCACTGTTTTTTACTTATTGTTTTTAAATCACAGTTATATTGTTCAGTGAAACTCAATGAGCGTGTTTTTTACACGGTTTCCAGAAAAAGTTTTTTGCAAATTCGTTTGGGGACTGGTTGGTAACAATTTCAGCCGCTTTTCTAAAATTAAACTCATTTACGCCTTCACCATAAATTTCTCTGCAACATACTCTTAATCTCTCATATAGCGTTAGCCTATTGATTCCCTGGGTATTTCCCGATAGGGAAAAACTGACGAAATGGTAATTATTCACCCGAAATGATCGGTGAATGCGAAAGCCTGAAATGATAGCTGTGAGCGTTATTCTTCTCTTTACGATGCGTGTGGCTAGAGCAATATGTCGCTTCATCATGATCTCCGTTATCACGCTGCTTTGTTGCCTTTACGACCGTTGCCTGCCGTGTCATCGCCATGATCACTGCCTGTGACGAGGGTAAGCTTCGTGGTTTCTGTGAAGGAGAAAGGAAAAAATTTCCTCTTAGATATTTACGCAGGAGACAGGGTCCGAGTGACTCAAGGAGAAAGGAAATTTCCAGCTGTTTCTTTGGTGCAAAATGAGTGAAAATCTTTTTTAGGACTGCCTTGAAATGACAAGAGTTCGGATGCTGATTTTAGGTTGCTCCAACCCCCTTGTTTCTGCAGGCTTACTGTGCTTGTAATTTTGAGGTGTTGTTGTACGTGTCTGCTTTGATGTTTTATAAAGCGTCGGATTTTGTTATTTTTCTTATTAATTTCGGTTTAATTTTAGTGAAACGGAGATAAATGTACTCCGCCGGAATAGCTAGAGGTCTTCCGCAATACTACGTTTATTATACCTATTATGTACTACGTGGTCATTTGCTTCTTTCGAAACAAATGATTCTTTTTTATTTCTTTAAGATAGCCTTTGTAACTGTACATGCATTTTGCGAAAAATGATTTAACGATTTTGCTTCAAGCATACCATGTTCTTGGTTCTACGAGTATTTGTTTTGAAAGGACTGGTGTCTGAACTTTAATTAATTTGTGGTTGCGATTGTGCGCAAAATTAGGAGTTAAGCGAAGTAAAATTGGTTTTCATTTGGTAAGAAATAAAAGAATAATTTGTTTGAATCTTTCTATTTGGATTAAAATTTGCAACTGTTTTGCAAGAGTTATGTGTTTTCCGTTTGTTATTTTTCTTTCATATTGGACACAAGGTCATAGACTCGGTGTGGATAGGGCCTTTGACCCTATCACCTACTGTTTCTTTTTCTATTCGGTTGTAATTTGAACATCCCAGGTACTTTTCCATAGTTAATTTGAGTATAGTACATACTTTGAATGAGAAAAATCAACTTTTGGTTTATTTTATATCTAGCCATTCAAGTTTCAGGTGAACTGTTTAAATATTGTCATTTACTTACCCCTACCGAAACGTTACCAGGGCTTGACAAGTTACACTGCTTGTTGTTACCAGGTTGACTTAGTGTCTAGTTGTAACACACGACCCTTGTTGACCTAGCACTGAGTCCAGTTATTGTGCGTTAGAATAATGAACAAAAGAGATGAGCCATCGCTCGAAATGGCGGGGAACGCTCAAACAAATGGCATCAGTTCGTGCGGTTTGGTTCATTCCAGTAATACTGTATGTACAGTAGGTGTAGTTTGAAATTTCTCAAGAGCTTGTCTAGTATGGGAGAAATTATAATTGAAGTCTTCTGTCCATGCTCAAGTATTGTAATACATGCGTGGAAGTTAGTATTCTTAGTAAAATTGAGCATGAGAACATTGCTGAGAAACAGTGAGAACATTGTTGAGAAATAGTAGATTTTAAATGACAGTGGCATCATCGGCTCATTGGAATAGTGGCGTATGATCTAATTCAATTATCCTAGGTTGCTAATCTCAGAGAGCATGGGATAAGAAATACTGTAGGTGTAGGTTAGTTGGGTTTGTCGATCCTATACTACCGGGGCTGGCGCCCCCAAGGGAGATACTGTTAGGTTACCTGAGCTATAGATAGGTTTTTGGTCCTATTTTTCGTGCCCACTTAGGGTTTTTCCTTTTCCATCCTGTCTTTGTTATTTGTTTTTGTTTTTTCTTCCTCTTTTTTCTTAACTGGCTATTTCTATGCGCAGGGTTATCTTATGTGGGACTCCACCTTGTACATTGATTACCCGATTGCTAAAAATGGCCCTTTTGGTTTTGGATGGTTTTTGTTCTGGCAAGTGAGTGCTAAACTAAAATAGTATTGGTCATTTTTTCATACGTATCGACATTAAATGCTTACCTTCCAACAATTTACTAATTTCTCACGGTTACCTTGGAAATAAAACGTCAAGTCAAACCATTTTAGTGGCCTTTAAACTGTCTTCTCTTTCGCAGGAGGGTGCATTAAAGGAGATTGCTTCGCATGTATCTTAGGGATTAACCCGTTCCTCGGTTGTTTCAGTGAGAGTACTTTGCGCATGTAATGCTTCAGGGGGTAACTTAGGAATGTGGAATTAGCAAAACCATCCACAGGAGACTGTTGGAATAGTTTCGTTATTACGAGACGGAATTACTTCTGTATTAAAAGGAGGAAGCCGTCGTTCCGTGCATCCGATCTCTTACGCAAGTGTCTTCGATATGTTATTTTCATTGTTCGGTTTTAATTATTCCTGCTCTCTAGATGTTTTTGCGAGACCTGAAGTACTGTGTGAACGGACGTGTGAAAACAGGTGTAGTATAATGCCACTACCGATTCAATTACAAGATATTTGCTGATAAACGTTCATTCATGCAACAATTTCTGCAGTAGTTCCTTCCACCCAATTTCATTTTTCGAAGCCAAGTCACAATTCTATACGTCCTGCTATTAAATTGCCTCGTGCTGACGATTATAAGAGACTAGGAAGTACAGGGATAACGAGCTTGTCTCACGTACGCGTTCCCTTCTAGTGTGCGTGATCTGCTTTATCGTTGCGACGGTCTTCCGTGTACCTTGTTGAACGCTCCCGCTCACTCAGGCGAGCATCAAGGTTTTGTGTCTCGCGCCTTCCAGCGTGACGAGGGGCCTGTAATGTGTTCCATGTTCCATCTCGCGCAACTCGGTGAAAAACTTCTGCAGTACATCGACGTATGGGCTATTTACTGGTAGTATTGACGTATTTTAGGATGAAAAAACTCCTGTAGTACATCGACGTGTGTGGGCTATTTACTGGTAGTATTGACGTGTTTTCGGGTGAAAAAACAGCAGTTCATCGTATCTACTGGTAGTATTGACGTGTTTAGGGTGACCATGCATGTGTCTCAGGAGCTATCCGCTAGAGTCGTGCGAATTTCTCAATTTCTTTTTACTTTCCGTAAAGTATGTAAGGGTAATTCTTTTGAAGAGCATTAATCCTTGGACTGCGACGTGAGCCACCGGTGGACACAGGGAATTTTCATAATGCTGCTCACCGACCGGTAGTCATTAAGTCAATTTTCATAAATACTTGATGAAAACTGAATAAAGGCACGATTCAATTAATGTTTGCAATTTTCAACATTGCTCACTGCAATTGACTTTAAATTTGAGTTGAATCTTAAAATTAAATTTCACCTGCCGCAGTCAAAGTGTTAACGTATGTATTATTTGTAGACCAACCCTATCCATTAGTTGGAGTGTGCGTACATTTGGGCTGGCCATTAGGGTCTTGAACGTTCGTGCGTTGTAGTGATTAAGATAGTAAAGTGTGAGGTTTCTGTTCACGAGTCTCAATAATACCACTATCAATTTTGTCGTCTCTGGCTACCGTATCGAAGTGGAGGTTATTCAAACTTTCTTGTATGAGAATATCACTTTATAATTTGAATAGCTTGCCCTCAATGTGACTGTTGAGAGGACGGAAGAAGCGATACGGAACACGTGAAGGCGATGGCAAAGTATGAAAAAGTGTTGGCGGCATCCGATCCTTGTTTAAAGACAATGCTCTCACTGGATAAATTTGACCACTTAGGTGGGGGAAAAATCTCTTAAGCAATGCGCTCAGGTTCTGCACTTGGGGTCGTGCGCGAGATGTGGTTGACCGAGTTTTTGCCCCGGCCACAGGGAGAGGGGATTCACCATCCTGTTCGTTCCTAAGAAAGTTTAAGTGCTGAGTTAATGAACAGGCTTTATTGTGTCTCGTTGCTCTCCTGTACTTATGAAGGGCTGCGGCCGTTTGCGTACGGTATACAAGCCATTAAATGCGCCGTTTAATTAGAGGATCCTTGTTCTTCGGTTGGTTCGACTTGTTTACTTTTTTGGTCTTATCTTTTGCCGTCATGTTTTGTTTTGATTCTTCCTTCAGTTAATTGCTATGCTAGTCAGAAGGTAAAATAACATTAAGAATAACTTTTTTTTTGTAGCCGGAAGTCTTTTTTGAGGTGAAAGCAATTTTTGTGGCTCGTATTACGGTGGTTCATAAAATCCAACTGCATAAATGTGTTACCGTTTTCTCTATTGAATAGTTACAGGCCTATGATATCTCACTTGCAAGCCCGTTCGTACAGTTTAATTGTACTCATATTTATCATTGACTTTTGACATTACCGTCACAATTTTTGTTTCAACAATAGCTGCCAGATTACATTGCTAGGTGCGACTCTTGTATGACGGTTTTCAATGATTGGTGTTAAGCTGTTGAAAGAAGGCAGTTATATGCTGTATTTTTTTCTATCTAAACTTTTTTAAAGTATGATTATTGAACCAATCAAGTGGTTTGGTTTCTCTCAAATGAATGGCGCATTTTATTCTTGTTGAGTGAAGGATGTCCTGAAGGAAGAGAATGGGAGGAGACACCCAGTCGTTGACCTTGCTGTATCCGCGTGTTCTCGTGTCAAAGCAAGTGTACAACTGCAATTGAGCTTTATATTTTTACTAAGTAAACCTCATTAAAATTGCACTCGTTCCCAAGTTCTGTATGTTAGAGACTTCTTCTGGGAAAAATTTATTCATTGGTTAGTATTGGTGCGTGGAAGAGCTGCATTTTCATTCATTTCTTTTTTCAATTAATAGTGATCTGATATGTAATTAATTTACCATTCATTATCTGCACTATTGCCAGCAGTTGGAGTTATGGTGGAAGGGAAATGGACTTGATCACCCGCGGTAATGGTTTCAAACTTGAGACTTTATTTGTAAATGCTAATTTTATCTGTTCACTTCTACTGAGTTAAATTGAGTTCTGAACTAATTGTTCTTCATAAGATAATTCAAATTGAAAACTTGAATGCTATTGAAATTTAGGCACATTAAAATTGTTCTGCTATTTGAGCATTTTACTTCCATCCCTGTGGAACCTCAAATCTTAAAGAAATTTTTGTTATCAGTTGTGTGACTCTAAGATTTACATCAAATATGTTGTTACTTGTTTGAATTTTCTGGTTGCTTTTTGTTTCCGTATATTGTTTGAACCTCTATTTAATTTCCGTTGGAATTAGATGAAATAGATGAGTGTAATTTCAAGTTGGTTCTAATAACCCATTGCATTAATCAGAAACAGTTCTCAATTTTTGCAAGGCATGCGCGTCACACAAGTCAGCGGGTCTGGTACTTGAGACAGATCCGTGAGGTGTAGGTGCGTGGCTGTGCATGACGGCGAAGCATGACTTCCATCATTGTTGTCCGGCCGGTAGTGTCACCCTTGTCCACGTATCGGGGCCGAACGCTCTGACGCCTCCGACCTCGCGATCATCCTCCTGCTATCGTGTCCGAGTTTTTTCTCTCTTTCAGGCAGAGCTATTTTTATTTCTCTGCCATATTTTATTTGAATCAAAGACCAGTCTGACAACTTTCAACGTCCGTGCTGCGGTTCTGGATGGCTAGCTTGTGTCAACACTAGACGATGAGGCATATACATGACCTCGCTCGATAGAGCTCATTAGGCGCAGCCGTTTGACCGTGCAATAAATGTGCGATATTGGACACAGGAATATACGTAGAATATTGGACACAGGAGTAAGTGTAGAATATTGGGCACAGGAATAAGAGTAGAATATTGGACACAGGAGTAAGTGTAGAATATTGGACACAGGAGTAAGTGTAGAATATTGGACACAGGAGTAAGCGTAGAATATTGGACACAGGAATAAGTGTAGAATATTGGACACAGGAGTGAGTGTAGAATATTGGACACAGGAGTAAGTGTAGAATATTGGACACAGGAGTAAGTGTAGAATATTGGACACAGGAGTAAGTGTAGAATATTGGACACAGGAATAAGTGTAGAATATTGGACACAGGAATAAGTGTAGAATATTGGACACAGGTTTAAGTGTAGAATATTGGACACAGGAGTAAGTGTAGAATATTGGACACAGGAATAAGTGTAGAATATTGGACACAGGAATAAGTGTAGAATATTGGACACAGGAATAAGTGTAGAATATTGGACACAGGAATAAGTGGAGAATATTGGACACAGGAATAAGTTTAGAATTTTAGGACACAGGAGTAAGTGTAGAATATTGGACACAGGAGTAAGTGTAGAATATTGGACACATGGTAAATGTAGAATATTGGACACAGGAGTAAGTGTAGAATATTGGACACAGGAGTAAGTGTAGAATATTGGACACAGGAGTAAGTGTAGAATATTGGACACAGGAGTAAGTTTAGAATATTGGACACAGGAATGAGTGTAGAATATTGGACACAGGAATGAGTGTAGAATATTGGACACAGGAATGAGTGTAGACACAGGAATGAGTGTAGACACAGGAATGAGTGTAGACACAGGAATGAGTGTAGACACAGGAATGAGTGTAGAATATTGAACATTGAAATTAAGTGGAAGATTGGACTGCGTAAAATATTGGTCGCTCTTATATGTGTGGAATATTGTACACTGGAATAAGTGCCCCTGAGGGAATACAACTATTGTATCGTCAGAAATTAACGCTCCCAGGGGAATACATGTGGTCCCGAGCTATGTAGACCTTCCTTTTGTTTTGAAACAGAACAAAAGTCTTGTTTTTTTACGGACCATCTTTTTTCGTTTCACTGTTTATTTATCTCAAACGAGCACTGTTTGAAAAACTAATAATTTTAAGTTATTTATTGATCTTTGAAGAAGTATTTTATGTCTTGTACTATGCTGAGCATTCTCAATTTAATTAAATGTATAGTTGACCTCAAAATTTACCTCATATTAATTCTTTGTATTAAAACAAGCCATATTAATTCTTCGTTGTATTCTCTTGGCTTGTTTTCTTCGTGGATTTTTTGGTTTGTTAAGCCGCTGGTGTAAGTTACGCACGCGCTACGATTGCAATGGGGTGCATGTAAGGTTAGAGAGAACATGATATACAAGTGTACGTACTGCCTCTCGTGACCTAAACTCAAGTGATCGTGTTGAGTTGATAGCCTTGAGGAAAATCTCCCTTATATCTTCGACTTTAGTGGGCGCGTTAGCCGAAATTTTCGCTATTCGGATTATTTTAGATAACTTCAATTTTGTTTCTAGACAATTATGATGACTTGTGAAAGCCAGAGTTTTCGTCTTAACGATGTGAAACTTCTGACATGAATAGTTGAAGATTCTAAGATAGCCGTGTGTGTATAGGACCTGACTCCGTGCGGGGAGACCCGGGTTCGAGTCTCGGCGCTGGTGGCGA
>JACJUY010013133.1:0-15479 GCA_014220935.1 Platorchestia sp. MABIK | reverse complement strand
GATGACACTAGAACGAGGTAATCATCAACTAAATACTTGAAACACGCTACCGCACATCTGGCTTTGCTTCGGAGGAGTGTGGTATTGTAACCAGCACTCTACATGAAGGTCTTCATCGCATTTGGCATACATAGGTTTCTTCACATTTTTTTTGCATACACCACATCTACGTTGCGTGGCACCCATTACAATGTCGTGGTGCAGGCCATCATATTGAGCTCCATTGGTCACATGTCGGGTGACATACTTGGACGGCGCCTTTGCTGGCTTGAGTAGATCATTCACTACACTTTGAAGAAAATCCAGCTGCGTCGGAGGCTTCAGTTTGCGGTATAATATCCAGCCATTGCATAGAGTCGCATTCAAAACGAATCTGAACAACGGATAATACAAAAATCTTTTCCTGAACGCCACCCGATATTTTCCACGAAACTGGTCAAACAGATCCACTCCTCCCATTCCATATTGTAACTCTGAATGATTTTTGGTTGCTGAACTGAGACAGCTTTGTTAGGTTTTCTTGACCAGCGGTTGGATATTCCTAAAGACATTCCAACAGCCAAATTGCAAAAATTTGATGTCTTTCATTAGAAGATACACTGAGTTGGCAACCAAATTTCTGTGAAAGGTTTTGTTTGTTTCCTCAACGATCAGGGAAACTATGACTTCATTCCAGAAATGTTTGAAAATATCAATGGGAGCTAAGTTGCTTTGTTGCCCTTCTTTTAGAATTTGAGGACTGAGTGTGTTGCTTGAAACAGAGATGTCATTTACAAAAGATCCTTTACTCCATTGATAATGATTTGGAATTTTTGAGTATTTCGACTTTTTTTTGTTCTCATTCAGACCTTTTAGAGTGATATTTGCCTGCATTGCTCACATACGGCCACCTAACAGGTTGATATTATCCTCGTTCACTAGCACAGAGGCATCACTGAGATCATCAACATCACTATCTTCATCTTCATCTGGGTGTACTAATGCTACATCTATTCCTACGGTATCTTCATCTTCTGAATCAGGAAGCGTATTTTGAGATGCTATTGCGTCTTCAATATTTTTAGAAATTCTTAAAAAGAGAAGACAACCACGAACAATTAGGTTCGTAAAGTTTATTTTTAAAGTGTTAATACACATCATGTGGAAATGTTTACAAATATCCCAAACATAACCTGTAAAAACGCAATAGGTAAAGACTTTCTGTACAGTCATTCTGCGCACCAGTAATGGGGTCTGGGGCTCTGGGCAGTAGCCATTCAAGTGGGTGCTAACTTTTACATTTTTTTTGGCTTTAAATATTGATGGATATTGGCGAAAAAATTTCAGAAACTCACTGAATCTATGTCAAATAAAGCAACGGATGCGTTTTTCACAATTCAGTATAATAAGAGTTTCATAACAAAGCAACGTACTTCGCTCCGGACATTTTGATCAAGAAGAGAATACGACACATAAAACACTCATACGCATAGAAGGCACTATAAAGCCAATATCTTCACGGCACCCCTTGAAGAAGAACTAATTTTATTTCATCTAAAACGAAGAAAGCGTTATTCGAGCTATTACTGTTAACGTAATAACTGAATTAAAACACCATATTTAATGCCCACCTCAGTGGGCATGGCGCTCCTATTGGTTTAATTAATCCCCGTCTCGTATNAAGGCACTATAAAGCCAATATCTTCACGGCACCCCTTGAAGAAGAACTAATTTTATTTCATCTAAAACGAAGAAAGCGTTATTCGAGCTATTACTGTTCACGTAATAACTGAATTAAAACACCATATTTAATGCCCACCTCAGTGGGCATGGCGCTCCTATTGGTTTAATTAATCCCCGTCTCGTATTCTGTCTATTTGAGCTCTGCTTTGCATAAAACTACAATGCTCTATGCAAGATAGTACTCATCTTATTTTGAAATTCTATTAATTGGATATTAATAGTTGAGATAATCCTTACTACTAGCGCAACAATGTATTTCCTCCTCAGTAAACAACTAATATTTCACCCTTGTGAGCAGGATTGGACGTCGTACCGTATTTGTGCTGAGCGCTTCCATACACGGCATCATGGGCATAGTGAGAGTGTTCGTTAGACCGTTGTGGCTCGTCATGGTCTCCCAGGTTCTGGCCAATACTTCATTTCCAGCTGTGCTCGAAATCTCTCTTATACTTGGTAATGAATTTACACTAATCTTGTTAGCTGTTTCTACTCATCATTTAGCTCAGTTCTCGATAAACATTCTATGTTCCGACTTCCGTGCTAATAATCCCTAGCGTTAAGTGCATCTACCTTTAAAGAAAAGCTATCAGTACAGTGTTTTTTTAACTAAAATGAATGCATATTATCCTTACAAAGTTACAGAAATAAACTTCATGATTATGATCATTAATGTCAAGTGATTTTCTAGATTCAAAGTCGTAATCTGGAGTATGATTTCTAGCCATATTGTGATGGCGAAGCGGTACCGCCGGGAACGAAACTCCTGTCCAACCGATGTTCTGATTTTTCCAGTCAAAATCTTCAAGATTCGGCATTTTTCAAAAATATTTCAGCGCATAACATCCAAGAATCATCAGTTTTGGTCGAGACAATAGTCAATAGCACACACGGCAGCGAGGTCGATTGGACAAGCTTTTTAGTCGGATGTACCGCTATATATACAGCGAGAAAAAAAATGTTCCGAAATTCGATCCTTGATCTTCATTAACAATACAATTATTTTTCGAAATTGCGATCTTATATTGTGTCCGTCCTTTAGACCATGTTAGAGTGGAGATAATAAATGTTTGGCGCTCCATACTCTGAGGAGCGTGGTAGCTTATTTCATCATTGAATACTCGCCCAAAGGAAGTAGGCGTTTCAAGGGAAGAAGCACACCCCTAATATTTCTTGGAGCATCTTGCAAATTTGATGAGCAAATCATTGATTCGATTTTCAAGTGCCTTCATAATACAGAGATAACAAAGCGGAATTGTTTATTCAAGTTAATATGTATTTAAATATATATATATTTACATACATAATTACTCGAAGCAGAGCAAAAAGTGACTATTAAGAACTATCCAATCACTTTTTAAACTCAAAAACTAGTTTTACACAGACAGAGAGCTTTTACTCCAAATATGAGTAGCGAGGTGATAATAGTTGGAGCTTAACGAACTTTCCATACTGTATTTCACGGTAAGACAACCTGACCTCCAGTACAAATGCTTAATAATGTCTAATACAATTTTTCCAACGACTTACTCTGCATCTTATACTTTAAAATTGTAGCATGGCCATTATTTCAGTTTTATATTTGTAAAAATATGATGTAGCGGATTTATTCTGTTTCTATTAACACTAAGTTTTGAGAAGAATGCAGAACTAACATCGCATTTTGAATACAAGTGCTGGAATGCAAACCTCTGAAAAAAATAACCTGCAAATGTAAATTAAATGGAAGTGTAAACTGTCATAACTGACCAGTACATTATTTCAGAGAGTTTGTGAATGGCTTAGTTCGCTGCAAAAATTGTTCAAGAATCCATACAATTGTGCGATCAATTTCAATCTCGTGTCAGTGGCTGCTTGAAAATTTCCTAAATCCTACTTTCAACATTCAAATTGATATAATTAAAATTCATTGTAACAATTAATGTACTTTAATATGACATGTTCCAGCGTTTAAAAATATTGAACATTTGGCCAAAAACATATTAGTTTTTGGCCATTTACACAATATCCGAACGAAGGAAAGTATGTTTCTCTGCCTATCTTTCAGGATGACAACTGTTGGCATGGCAGTCATTCAGGAAATGTGAGGCATTTCGATCGCCCCTGGACATGGAACCAATAATCAAATGTGATACCTCCATAAACGACAAATTTGACGTCAAGGAATAATGTGGCCTCATTAAGAAATCAGTTCGTGCAAGAATAGCTTAAAATCAACCAGATGTACTTTGAGGCATTTGTAGACTCGATACCTCGCAGATATCAGGCCATTATTCGTGCTTGTGGTAGCCCTACATCATTTTAATTGAGGGTAGGTAATGTTTTATCCGAGGAGCTCATTTTCAAATACCTTCCCATTTTACACTGTAATTAAAAAAACATAGTGTTGTTTATTTCATAAATACTGGAGTAACTAACTATGCTTCTATGGCAGTCCTCATTAGGGGCGCGTATAACACGAAAGAATTTGTATACACTCTGTAGTATCTGGTATCAGCATAAACATAAATACTTTAAAACCATTTTTCAGAAATATTTTGAAATCTTTTCATTAGCATGGTATATCTCCTGTAAACAATTTAATTGTTTCAATAAACCATGAATATAGAAAATATCAAGAAATCAAATTTCATTTTTGAAACATCTCAACTCCAAACATACTTTACAAAAACACAACATGCTAATAAAAATTCTGGCGAAAAAACTATTGGACGTTTTTGGGAACCGCTGACGCACGAACATTCAATTTTTTATTTCATAGTTTTTGCAGGGATAAAAAATTAATCAGGCGAATATGGACTTCGTAATTTGAATTATCCGAAATATTGCTAGGAGCAGAATTAGAATCTATTTTACATTACCTCTTCGATTTACGCAATATTTGCTCATTTATGAATGTTACTGATCTGAATGATTTGCTGGACGATGTTTATGTAGGAAAATACCTGTTGCTATTGATAGACTCCCTTTTTTAACATAATTGCTCTGACTAACGAATGATTAGGCTGTATTTCACCACCTTTGATTTTTAGACGCTCTTGCAAGCAAGGGTAATTGAATCTGGGGAAAAGTTGAAACATGCTCCTTAAGGTTGGCTAATATTTACAAGTTTTGCCATTTTATTTTAAAAACATTTGACAAATGGCTCATGGAATTAAGAAAAAAACGCGATTTCTTCTCATTGTACTTTAATTTAAAAATTTTCCTGAGTCAAATATATTGGAAAATATATTGATCAAATCAAGTTAAGGTTTGTGGGAATTTTTTTTTTAATTTTATTTCTTAAATTCTGCTCATGTCACTTGCAGCATCTGAAACTGTGGAGACGATTAGGCAAGTAGGTGTGCCTGAGTTTAGTTTTTAATTAAATATCTGTGATGATGTGAAAATGATCGGAAACTCGGTTCATATGATGGTACTCGCAGGGTTCGAGCTGGTGAGCAGCAAATGGCGGTCGCGAGTGACGGCCATCAGCTACTCGTTCTGGTCTTTGGGGACCTGCACGCTGGCGCTACTCGCATGGCTCTCCAGGACCGATCAACTGCTCAGCATCGTCGTCAGCGTGCCCTTCCTTATCTACATACCAGCTGCTTAGTACGTGTAGCCAATGTTAAATGAAACTCGTCAGCGTTTGTGCACATAGCTTCTTATATGAACGATGTCAGAGACTCAATTATAGCTCGGGCGAATATATTTGCATTATGTTTTATTCCGGCGGAAATTGGCTGAGCAAGACAAGACCATCATCTGACCTAAATTTGCAGGTATCGGCAATGATTTACCAATTGAGTGTCGTCTACTTTTGAATAATAATGGATCGATGAAAAAATGCTTCAACCATAATTGCACTCGAAACACAGAAATGTTGGACATCTCCTCGAAATTAGAGTTCGCTCGCCGACCCATTTAAACTATAGCGACCCACAGGATGAAAGCCTGCGACGACTTCAGTGGCACTTTTGGTCAG
Organism: Platorchestia sp. MABIK; assembly: GCA_014220935.1. Lineage (NCBI taxonomy): Eukaryota > Metazoa > Arthropoda > Malacostraca > Amphipoda > Talitridae > Platorchestia > Platorchestia sp. MABIK. The sequence goes on along the minus strand of JACJUY010013133.1, from coordinate 9,793 downwards.
GTCACAAAACACACAATGGAGCCGAAAAGAGAGCAATCATGTTAAGTTCATTCAATTCAGTATTTTTTCAATCTAATCGAGTATTTATTTTAGCTTTTCCCTTTCACAAAATCTCAACACTTATTGATAATTTCGATGCGCGCAGCTGCAGTTCGCTGATTCTTTGTTCCATAATTTTATTCTAAATCGAGAAAGAGTTTCTCCTCATTTTGATTTGGTTTTGAGAAGCCATATATTTCACATGAGAGAATGGCTTATCAACTGCAGAAAAAAATTAAGTTAGGAAGACTAATACACGAGGATTGAAGCTGACGAGGCAGGATTCATACCATTATTTTGTTAGCCATGTTTTTACCTAAGCTTTCCATGCATTCACGAAATGAATTTATTGGTGTTCACAAAAGTTCGATTATCGACATGAACGCAGCTGCACAATGAAAGACAAATAATGGTTTGGCTGTGTTTCAACTATTATTAAATTGAAAATCATTTATCGGTTGAAAAACAGCCAGCGCATGATTTTTAGTACTATTGGCAATAATTTTTGAAAGAGTTCCTGAAATTAATATTTAAAGTCTGGAGTGCACAATCCCGGGAATAAAATGGCAGGCTTTAAGAGGATGCTTCAACCTTTCATTACCGATAAATTACAAAATACAAGAAGCGCTAAAGTACTAGAGTAATAGTATTGAATGACTGTTTCAAGGTATACTGAAGTTTTGTAGTATTATGCTTTGAATGCTTAATCGCACGACCAAAGGAAGAACTTAACCTTTCAGTAGCAATGCAGAAAATCAGCCATACTTGTCTTTCCTGCAGTAGTCCTTGATAAGGACTTATTTTGTTCGGTGTAGAGATAGAATTTTGTTCATTGAGAAAGCATTATCCGATGGATTATCTTCTCTAGTATTTTACTGACGATTAAGGTTGGAAAGCTCTTAACACAGAGTGTATTTTCATCTATAAAAATAGGCGCCACAAGTTCTAGAAAACATCTCGTAGGAAAAAATGATTTATTTCGCCAAAAGGGTGAAAGAATAAATTCAGCTACGCATTTTAATACAAGTACGAAATGCAAGGTCAGTTCCTATGATTTTTCGAGTTGTTTAACTTCATGCACGCATAAGACTTTATTAGTATGGTAAACATGGAAAATTCGGCTATTTTTTCACGATGAATGGTAAAAATGAGGCTCGTAAAACAAAGCATTGAAGAAAAATACAAGGGTTAGTGAGAAATCTAACGCATTGATTAGTTTAAATTGTAGAAACAGTTTTCGATACATTAAGTTCTGTTTTATTCATCTACTTGAATTCAGCTAGTTACGGAAGCAAAAATGCGGAAAGAAGTGTGCTTCTCAAACTCTGATCAGTCATTCGAATGGTAATTCAATCACAATATTTAGTGACTGTGATAAACTGAGGAACTCATACAACCCTCGAACCAAGATAAAACTTTTTACAATTGCATAATTCTTTTTTATGCGACAGTGCTTCACAACAATACGTTAGTCGACAGAAAATATCGAGATGTTTCTCTATAGTAATCAGGTCATGATGAAAACAATATTGGCGAGTAAGTTTGATGAGTGAATCCTAGAGTTTCTTCGATGGTCAAATTTTGCTGATCAAGGCAAGATGTGCCTCCATGCGTGCGAAGCTAATACGCCGAGTAGTAATTCGGAAGTGAACAATTCTTCTTCTGTAGAATCTTATGAAAAATTTGTGCTCTCTCTGATCTACAGTAATAAATATAGTTTAATGACGTGAGGGAAGTGAAAGTCTCACGGGAAGTATTTAATCGCAGAGCCTACGATGTTCGTTTTCTAACTGTATACTATAGGGAACAGTTGATTTCTATGAAAGGTCGGGACAAAGTTGAAGAGCTCGTTCATGTATTTTTGTCATAAGAACTCGAATTTTTAAATTTTTCTTTCTAGTAAATGTAGGCGTGAGATGCAAAGTGAGAACATAGAATATGACGCATGAATTCTGACAGTTCGCCGTTTTAAGAACACAAGGTGATGAAATTACTTTACAGAGTTCCGATGTTATGGAAGCCTGTTTTTTCTCAGTTTCATACCCGAATCACCAAGATGGCTGTTGACAAGAGGGCGAGTGGACGAAGCCTATGCTCTGCTATCCAAAGTTGCAGCGGTAAACGGGCGTCCTGTGCCACCTTCTCTGAAGCACGAGGTATCAGGTGAGAAATTGTGTCACTGGACTTGCACGCAGGGGCGACCAATGTCTTGCATACCTCCAACCCTGACCCTAGAATGACGCCACACTTGTTGTCCTATAATGGCGGCAGTACGTTTCTCCGTGTAACTTCCATCACAACTTTGGTGATATTGTGTGCCTGTGATCAAAAATTACTGATATGGATTCAGTAGCCTTGATTCAGTATATTACTGATCTAAATACAGTAAATGAAAATTACTAATGCATGCATTATAAGCGTATAAATTGTGGGGTTTCTGATGTCTTTACGATCAAAAAAAGGAATCGGTTCCTCCATGTGTAGCTGCGAAAAAAGAAATTGTTGCTTCGGAAATTTGAAAGACTTAATATCAAATTTTGAATGTTTTCCGTTTGCTAGTTGAACTGTCCCTTGGCTTTGTTATGACGATTTTTGGCGATCTAGTGTCATTTAGCACCGATACACAAGCAAAATTGTGTTGAGTAGTCCTACCTTTTTTTAATTCTTATGCTCCAGTGATGAAGTAAAGACCTTAACTCTGATTATATTGCAAGAAAATACGTATAAATTTTTTTTTTAATTTTCAAGTATGTTGACTACCGTTGGGGCTAAACCAGCTCGACTGCACTTTCATTTTGTCATATCTGAATCATTTATAGGAAACTAAATTTTTTACATATTCATTCCACAGAAAAGGTCTTACTATAGGTATCTTAAAATTGGAAAAGAGGATGCTTCAAATCTATTGCATTTCGATCAATCCAAGTTTCGTTTAGAGCTGTAAAATTGTACGATTGAGTTGATGCGATGGCTCGCATTTCTTTCATTTTTGCAGTATGCATTTCTGGAACCAATTGTATTCAGTGTTCTGATTAAGTTTCTAATTCACATGGTTTTTATTATTTTCCTCTTTCCCTTTGACTGTTTCATTCAGTCTTTTACGTGCATTCTTCTGCTGTCTTTCAGCTGGCTTCGGTTTAATTAAATCAGCTCAACATGGGGCTCGCTAGTGTTGAGCAACAGGTGCACCTCGGAATTTTGCCTAAGCTTGCCTATGCCATTTTTCTGCTAAAAGTACCTCGTGAGAACAAAATGGTTGTATTGTGTGATTATGATGCTAAGACTAAGGCTGATTCTGAATTTCTGCTCAGGTGTCAACCCGAGTCTGGCTGTTTCCTTGAGGCTGGTTGGCATGCATATTTGTCTCTGAAACAGCTTTACATGTCATCCTTTATATGAGGTCATCATTTTGTTTTTCTGTCGTTTCTGAACACAATGACATCAACTCACCTTATTATGTTATGACTTTAACTTTTTTTTGCCTTGGTTTTGAAATGTACTGATGGTTCCAGATTTACGGAGCAGAAGCAGCAAGTAATTCTTCATGCTGAATAATTGCATGCTAAATATGGTCTGGCATTCTTTACAGTCCTTGACTTTAGCTTTCCAGACTCGTTTCGTATATAATCGAGTATGGCTCCATTATTTATGCCATTCTACTCCATCAGTACCACAGTACATTCTAATTAGAACGATGAGCGTCGGTAAGAGTCTATTTGGGATAATTAGAAATTACGAGGAATATCCAAAATTTTCGCTTACATAATTTTCATTTGTGTTACAGCTGCTTATCCTACTATTTCTGAAAATACAAAACAAGTTACTGTTGATAATTGAACAAAATTTCGTACACACCGCTACTACTAGTGTCCTGCGCTTTGAAGCATCCAATTCAACTCGAAGTTTAGAATGTAATTGAATCATTCTACAGGGTGATTGCTAAGAATGTATACCTTTTAAGATTCCAATAACTTTTTAAATAAATGAAATAGGACACTTTCAAAACAACATCTGAAAATACAAAATTCAATGATTTCTTACGTATCTGGTGTATCCTTCAAATAAGCATAAAGATCAAGAGGGCAGGAGAGATTATTGTAATCTCAGCAAGCATGGCACAAATGACTTTTCAACAACGCAGGTTCATCATCGAAGATATGACGAAAATTAGATCAATCGTCGGGACTTAAAGGAAACTCTTCTCGGAATTCCGATTCAAACCTAACAAGTTAACGATTCAGAGGAACTTCCAAGAGTGGCAACCCCAGTGTTTTGGTTTAGATAAAGAAAGGTTAAGAGAAAAGTTTCTGAAAGCACAGTGGAAAATCGAGACATGTATCGCAGCTCGTGGAGTACATTTTGAATCGTACGTCCAGCAAAGTAAAATAAAAATGAAAAATTAATTCTTCTTCTTCCCAATAATACCAGTTGTATTTACCTATCCAGTCTGTGAAAAAAGTTATAGCAATTTTAAAAGGTATACATTTTTAGCAACCACCCTGTTTATGTTACAAAACTCCGCAGGGGATAAAATACACAAATGACTGATCTACATATCTCATGTTCACTATTACCAATGCTTGTAAAACTTCATTTTCACTTAGATACCAACAAATTTTGAAGGTACATTTATATAAATTACGTAATACAGGTATATTAATTGCTGAATATTTTCAGGCTTTGAACAAAGCGAACAACGCGTTACAAAACAACTAAATATAAAACGAAGCGATGAAGACTATGGCTGAAAGAAATCAAAACCTTTTCTTATTGGAAACAACAAAAACTGAGAACGGGATTTAAACGTCGGGTGAACGAGCAAAAAGTTATCTGCCGCCCTACAACGGACACTCTGAAAACAATACTACTATTAGAAGAGCTCTGATGTACTCTAGATGATGTTATTATTCACAACCGAACAAATGACCTGAGGCGACTGAATTCAGTTGAACTGCTCCTTCAATTTGAAGCATTAATCTTTCTTCTTAAGAGTGAATCAAACCGAGCAATGGCAAAGACCAGCCTCTTGCGAATAAAGATGCAAACCACTATGATTAGTTGCGTTTTATCAACAAAACTTTAGAAGAAACGTACCTCGACTTTAAACTGAAAACTTAGTTGCGTGTAACATTCGCTCAGTTGCTTACATTTTTTGACCACGGAACCAGTTCAATTCAACTGGCCATTAGAGAAACTTATAGCGCGGTCGAAAAACGCCAAAGGCCCTTTTACATTGACGGTGTCTTCGCGCTCCACACCGTCGCTCCATCCCGCCTGTCAAAAAAGCTCCGCCCACAGCAATGCAAAATGACCCTTATTGCCACGCTCCCGGTAGCGCTGGTGTCAATAGTTAGTAGATGCCCCCCTTATAGGATGATCACCTGGGCTGCATGCCAGATACCGCCAGATCTTGCCTACACCTGCGATGCATGCCAAACTACATGTTTATTTGGATAAGAAGACAAAAATATAACGAATTGTCCAATTATATATTGCTGTCGTAATTTTCGTCATGATAAGTTGTGAGAGTCTCATTAGTATTTCATTCTTTTGCGGGAATATAAATAATAGATATAAATTGAACACGCACATTTGAAGACTGTTGTTCGTTTTGTGTCACAATCGTTCGTTGTCAAGCAAAGCGAATAATATTCATATTCAAAAAGCTATCATTACTTAGTTATTGCATAATTAAGTTAATAATGCAATGTTCCTATATCTCCAACCGATTACAAAACTTTAGACTGTGCTTCAACCCCGCATGACCTCTGAATTTTAGTGTACTTGCATAGCTTCAAGCGAAACCTTCATTTGAACAAAATAGACAGTTCGTACCCTTTCTAAATAGTGAATAGGTAGATTCCTCGTCAGAACCAGCCTAATTTCATTTCTTACTTATGTGTCACATGTATTCTTTCTGTGCTTCTGTATTTTATTCTTTGTTCTTGTCCGTCTCATACTTTGTATTTTTACTTCCATGATATATTTATTGCACCTACAATTCATTTTACTTTTATCTTATATTTCAGACGTTATTCTTTTGTTTCTCGTGTGAACTGATGATGAAGCTGGACTCCGAAACGTTTTATTAGTAAAGATGATAAATTTTATCGGAAATTTCTTTGTTTTTAAGTTTAGGATAAGGTTGCGATTAAAGCAAACCACTGACGTGTTCAGATATGTTAAGTTAATATAATTACAACCTGCTGGCTGATAACTGTACAGAGATAATGCTAGTTTGTGCAGGATGTTTCACGACAAGAGGTACACAATTTCACAAGCAGAACATGGCCAGATGAGCAATTTTTTTTTTAGGAAATTTTCAGAACACTTTTGGATTTTTGAGATATTAGCAGTTTATTGTTTTAAAGTATGAAAATTTATGATACAATTCCTCGCAATATTTAGTTTGAATTTACGTTACAAACACTTCTAATGTACGAGAGTGTACAGTGATGAAATTTTCTTTTACTTATATTCGATTAAAAGGTTTAAGCAAATACGATATTAACTGAAGTATGTAATAACTAAGCAACGACAGCTTTTTGAACATAAATATTGTTCACTTTGCCTGACGATGAACTACTGTGACGCAATACGAATACAGCTGATATCTATGATTAATATTCCCGCAAAAGAATGGAATACTAATGAGATTCTCACAATTTATCATGACGAAAATTACGACAGCAATATATAATTGTACAATTCATAATATTTTTGTCTTCTTATCCAAATGAACATGTAGTTTCGATAGAGAATAGCGATCTGTAGAATGGCGGTATGTGGCAGCCCTCATAGGGGTGGTGGTGGTGGTGGTGGTGTGTGTGATGGTGTGTGTGATGGTGCAAAGTGAACAATATTTAAATTCAGAAAGCTTTCATTACTTAGTTATTACATAATTAAGTTAATAATGCAATGTTCCTATATCTCCTGCCGGTTACAAAATTTTAGACTCCGCTTCAACCCGTATGACCTCAAAATTTTTGTCCATGCATATCTTCAAGCGAAACCCTCATTTGAACAATTTGGGCAGTTAGTACACAATTACGTTAGTTATAATTATAACTAACATAATTATAATGCTGGTTTGTGCAGGATGTTTTACGACAAGAGGTACACAATTTCACAAGCAGAATATGGCCAGATGAAAAGTTTTTTTCTATGAAATTTTCAGAACACTTGGGTTTGTGAGATATTATTAGTTTATGGTTTTAAAGTATGAAATTTGATGATACAATTACTCGCAATATTTAGTTTGAATTTACGTTACAAACACTTGTCGTCTTATCCAAATGAACATTTTGTTTCGATAGAGAATGATTTGTAGAATGGCGGTATCTGCCATGCATCGCAGGTGTATGCAAGTTATGGCGGTATCTGGCATGCAGCACATGTGACCATGCTAGAAGAGGGGCATCTACTAACTATTGACATTAGCGCCTCCCGGTAAGGAGCTGCAACATTCTGCATGCTAAATATTGGCGGTGTGCACTGCCTGTCAACAGCGTTCAATTCCTCTCGAGACCAAAGAGAGCATGTGTAGTCATGGCTTACATATTATGGAGCAAGGAAGAAATTATAACTCCTATTGAAAAATGTGAAGAATTTACATGTTTATGGAACGTGAAGCTCGCAGAGTATAAAAACCGAGTGTCCAGAGAAGATGCTTTCAAAAATCTAGCATCTCACTTCCCAAATTATGATATTGCAGTGGTTAAAATGAAAATTCAAACACTGAGAGGCCAAGATCGGAAACGGCTCTTACTATTCAAAAAATCAAAGAAATATGCACTGCGCGTGTAAACGTAAAATTAATTACGGTGTAATTAAATTGCACAATGTACATTGCTCTCAAGAAAAGTACTTGAAATACACGGAAAACATTCGGCAGGTGTCATTAGAAGATTTTTCAAATTAAATGAAAAAGTTAAAAAGTGCACCTACAAATTAGTAATTGGTATTTATAGTTTCTTTCCATTTAGTGTTGTTTTTAAGGTAATTGGGTAGTATTAAAGTTTTTTAGAATATTAGATTTTTACTTCTGCAAATTTTTCTGTAAATATTCTGCAAATTGTTCTGCTAAATATTCTGTCAGTATTGCAAAAGCAATACTGACGATTGCTGTCTCTGGGGAAGGAGCGTCGTGTTGAGCGGCAATGTAAAAGCAAGTATGTGTGCACTGACGCTCAATCCTCTCGTGGGAGGAGCTCTAGCAAGTTCACCGTCGCTCCACACCGACGCTCCACACCGCAGGTGTAAAATGAGTTTAAGACCTACAGTAGAAGAGCTTCCACAGAACGCATCTTCAGATGCTCTTTCACAGCGCACAACGTCTGGGCTTCCAAAGCTCTCATTTTACAGTGACAGGACACAAGAACCCCGACAAAGTCAGTCGTTGATCAAGTACCCTAGCCCGTTTCTATGATGTACCATTCGATTAGCGCACCAGGGCGCTAGTTTTATAAGCGCACTAGCAGCCAGTGACACGAACTCATTAACAAAACTACCCCCAGTGAAGGCAAATTGATATTCAGAAACCAACCATGGACTAGAAAATAATGAAACCCACTACATAAACCAGCCACTGGATACCTCTATAAAACGACTAGAAATCATTCGGTTGCAGCTTCGGCTGTGAATTGGCTGCATAACAAAACGAAGAAACGGTCTCTGGAATAGCCACTAAGCTAAATGACGAACATGGCTCAGAGCAAAACGGCGAACCTGGATCAAATCAACCAGCTGAAGAAAACAACGGCACCCAAGAGATATTAGATGGCAACGTTCAAAGCATTCTACCAAAAATTAAAGAAATGCTAGCCATCGCATCAGTCCAATCGCACGATACAAGGGGCGTATGGTATTTGAGGACACCTTACGCATTTTTAGAAAAAAAGAAAATGAACCTGTTAATCGTTGAAACTCACAATTTCTTGTAACAAAACAAATAAACAAATCATTAACCTACGTTTTATTCTATACTGTACTGTTCTATACTCCTTCGGCTTCTATCACCGACTCAATTCGAGTCCGAAAGCGACCGCAAGCTTTGATCAAATCGTCTTATTTATGTCCTATATTGCTCGGGCTATTGCTTCCATCAAAGAGGATTTGGTGTTACGGGGATGCTCATTTACTTTCTTTTCAACGACGCCAACGTAATAAGCCGAAGAATTAAGATCTGGTGAGTTAGGAGGCCATAAGTTTGGTGTAACAAGATCATGAAAATTCTCTGCCATACAATCCTGGGTTTTGAGAGCTTTATGGGATGGACCCGAATCATGTTGGAAGACATAGGCCCTTCCCTTAACTACGCTGTCATATCCAATGCTTAACAAAGGTTTGATGAGTCTCGACATATGCATCTGCATTGACTCTAAAGGCCCCCACACGCGCAAATATGTCTGGAGACATATCTGAACTGGTGCTGAATTCGTGAGTTTGTACGCTCATTTCGGGTTGGCACAGACTGAATGAGGCAGATGAGCCATGCTTGATAATTTTGGAGAGACCGGCTGCAAACCAGGGTTGCCATATTGGCCTTTTTAAGGCCAAATATCCCAAATCTTGCTTTTTTTGATAGCGTTTGGCTTCGAAATTTCAAGGTTGGCCTTTTTCTTAAATTTGGATTTTTCTGGCTTTTTTAGTCATTTTCTGTTCTTGAGGCGCACATGGCGTAAAACTGAAGCGTGGCAGTTGAACGCCGAGCAACAGGATCAGCTAGATCCTGCTGGATATTACTAAATCCTTT
>JACJUY010013131.1:0-12326 GCA_014220935.1 Platorchestia sp. MABIK | reverse complement strand
TTCTGACTTATTCCATTTTTCCATTTAATTTTTTTTTATCAAAGCTCATATCCAAAAATTTCATTTTTTTTATATATTGGTCAAATATCACATATATAAAACTTTAAAAAATGTAAATACAAAATGTCTGAATATATCTTTGTTAGAAATGTTTCAAGGATTCCAAAACTGTCCTTGAATTTGTTCTAGCATAAAAACTCAATGACTTACATTCTTTTGAAATAGGCATAAAAAATGACCCAAAAAACTAATATTTCAAATTTTTCGGAAAAACTAATGCCTAAATAAAAAAATTTCATGAGGTTAAATACGTTTTTTTTTGCAAAAATACATATACTGACCAAATTTCAGACCAATCGGAACAAAAAAACTTGTTTTCCGGAGGACCCCCTTAAGAAAATTACATGTCAGATTTTAACAAAATTTTACATGTTTCGTAAACTACAGTTCGGAAAAGGCAAACAATAAATTAAAATTCTTTGTTCAACAATGAAAACAGATCTGTATTGATTTCTATATACAAATCTGTATTGATTTCAATATTTAAATCTGTATTGATTTCTATGTTTAAATCTGTCTTGATTTTCGAATGTTTTAACATAAAGTACGATACGAATTATTTTAATTATTATTTGAATTTAATTTTTATGATACATATGGCATTAGCTTTAAGATATACCATTTCAGGAAAAATAATCGTTCAGTTAATAGTTCAAAGCAGAGAAAAACGTACAAAATCGTTTACATATTCCGCTTATTGTAAATTTCAAAAATATAAAATCAAGATGACCACATATTCAAAAAATCATTTTGAAGCCCATCTCGCAGATTGATGAGCATCCATAAGCAAAGAAACCAGAAGCCTAAGCTATCAGAAGCGTTATTTTGTCTCATTTTCTTCGGAAAATGTTTGCACAAACACAGGCGTCGATTGTATGTAGGCTACCAGCCCCACCTGACCCCGCCTGCGGACTATAAATCAGGCTCTGGAACGTCGGCTCGAGAGGCCTGTGTGTGCCCAGCGCTCGCCCTGCTCTTGCAACAACGAGCAAAGCCAAAAAAGTTTGCATTTTTTTCGTGATCTCAAAGTTAACCTGTTGCGCTAAATGTATCGGTTGGATGTGTAGGTTGTTATTTGTAATGGAGGAGTTGGGAATGTATCACAGTCTATGTTTCTTGCGTTATATGTTCGTTTCGTTGAATGAATGTTCAGGAGGTACAGATGTTACGACAACAGTTGAACCAAACAGTTTTATACATGAAAATTTATCCCCAAAGTAATTGATCACTGCACAAATTTAATTTTAACTTAAACTTAATCAGCCTCAGTGTTTCAATGCTTGAAACTGAGCCTTGAACTGTTAGCAATCTTCAGTCCATGATAATTTCTCCATTTGATTAACTCTGATGCTTTTTAAAAAACTGATCTTCCCTTGGAAATGTTTCTCCTACCTGCAGCTTGCATGAAAAGTTTGCTGATAACAAATATGATGCAAAAAACATCACTGGGTTTCAAAAAGTCTCAACATAAATATTCTTAGTTGATAAACGCCAAAATTTCGAAGGGAATAATTAAAATGCATTGGTACGAACATCCCCAACAACGTCAAAATGCTATTCCCAGCATAAATATTTCCTTTAAAAAGACGAATAAATAACTACACTGCCTACTATAATCTCCATAATTACAAGTTGTTATTCAGGAAAACGTCCCCTGCTGATGAAACAATGTCACTTGAGAAACATCAATTTCAGGTTAGCCAGAGAAAGAATCTCTTTGCCGTGAATTTACTTCAAATGTTGCCTCGAGACTTGTGCTGCGTGAAGCCCTCTAAGTCCAATGGCCCGCAGTAAAACTTGGTCCAAGGAACGTAATTTTCGAGACAAGGAATTTTCTTTGGAAACTCAGGGAAGTTTTTAATAGAGAAGGTAAGTCGGAGAGACGTGCCGGCCGACCGCCCTTGCTGCTAAGCAGCGTGTGTTTGCTGAAAGAACAGCGCGGGAAGATAGTAATAGTAATGTTAAAAAAACGATAACAATATTAAAAAATTGAAGAGAGTAATAGTAATGTTAAAAAACGTCAGTAACATTTAAAAATTGAAGAAAGTAATAGTAATGTTAAAAAACGATAGTAACATTTAAAAATTGAAGAAAGTAATAGTAATGTTAAAAAACTATAGTAACATTTAAAAATTGAAGAGAGTAATAGTAATGTTAAAAGAACGATAATAATATTTAAAAATAGAACAAAGTAATAGTAATGTTAAAAAACGATAGTAACATTTAAAAATGGAAGCTAGCAATGTTAACACACGATTATGTATTTCTCCTTCGATGAAAGACATGAATTTGTCATTGCGGATTTCATTTGTGACATTTACTGAGCATTCATTCGAATTTCAGGACTTGAAATTCAACTGATGAAAAAAAGTGGGCCAAAATATCCGCAGTTTAAAAATCTAAAACGTGTAAATTAATCATTCTAATTTAACAGAAATCGTTTAAATGGAAATTGTGCTCCATTAAGTGGTTTAATCCGTCGATATATGCAAAACATGTACGGTCTACGGCTAAAGAAACAGATTGTAAGGTGTAGAAGAATAGCTTTCTGATGCCGGAATTCAGCGGAATTTCAAACCTGTCGAATAAGATGAAAATTATCGGCGCCGTAGGTCCAAAATGAAACACAATGATTATAGAATGGAAACAATGGGAAAACTAGAGAAAAAAGAAAAAGCACAATTAAATAGATTCATGATACGGAAAAAGGAACAGGCGAAAAATGGGAGCAATAGGGAGGATCAAATAATGATGAGTGCAAAGTACAAGAAAGAAGAAAACGTGGAAAGAGAGAGATCTGCTAGCTTTTAAGAGCCGTTGCGTGAGTTCTAATTTGTATTAACTAGTGAATTTGACGTACTTGTAACTTTCTGCCTACAGCCTACATCCTGCAACTTGTAGCATCCTGCCGTTTGTAGCCTGTAGCTTGTTGCCTGCAGCCTACATCCTGCAGCTTTTAGCATCTTGCCGTTTGTAGCCTGTAGCTTGTTGCCTGCAACCTACATCCTGCAGCTTGTAGCATCTTGCAGCTTGTAGCCTGTAGCTTGCTGCCTGCAGCCTACATCCTGCGGCTTGTAGCCTGTGGCTTGCTGTCTGGAGCCTAGGCAGTATGCAAGTACACTGTACTTCAGGATTGAGCTAACGAATTTTTTTCCGGTGTTTGAAGCAGTGATCTTACTTCCATTGAGATAAAATTGTGCTGTCAATACTGCTTCAAAGCTGTCAGAATTTTATCCAAGCTCTGACACGTGTGTTGAGACGGTTACTGTGATTTTATCTTGAAGTGCTCGGAATTTGGCAGAAAAAATTTGTAAATAATGAAGCGAGCTATTAAAATTTAATAATTACAATGAATAAAACATCAATGATTATATCTATTATTATATTACTATTAAATTTATTATTATAGATTGTAAAATAGCTAATTGAGTAGCTGAGAAGCGGAGAGTTTTTTTCAGTTTTTTGTACTGAGACTTCAAGCAGCTAAAAGTCAGTTTCCCCTGAGAAGTCCTTAATTTCGCATGAACTTGGGGACAGAAGTAAAATAAAATGCAAATATCATTTTTACCAATGGTAACAACTCTGATGTGGATATAAATATCTCCATACTTTTAAAGTCAGAATTATGAATCACCATCAATACCTACGCAACTAGAGAAACATGATCATAAGACTGGAAAATCGTAGGATCACTCATGAAGCAATGACTGTACAAAAGAGCAGTAGAAATATAGCTGAGAGGCACAAAGAGATCAGCATTAGAATCAAAACTTTGCGGGCGGACAACACACAAACTCCAGGTAGAGATGACAACAAAATGAAGACAGACTTCCCAAGATCGGCTCAAGTTTGCAGCTCTGCAAGTTTACTGCGCTAAAGCTGCAGCAAGTTTACTGCGCCGGAATTGCAGCAAGTTTACTGTCCTACAGCTGCAGCAAGTTTACTGTCCTACAGCAGCAGCAAGTTTACTTCGCCGTTATTGCAGCAAGTTTACTGTCCTACAGCTGCAGCAAGTTTACTGTCCTACAGCTGCAACAAGTTTACTGTCCTACAGCTGCAGAAAGTTTACTGCGCCGTAATTGCAGCAAGTTTACTGTCCTACAGTTGCAGCAAGTTTACTGTCCTACAGTTGCAGCAAGTTTACTGCGCTGTAATTGCAGCAAGTTTACTGTCCTACAGCTGCATCAAGTTTACTGCGTTACAGTTGCAGCAAGTTTACTGCGCTGTAATTGCAGCAAGTTTACTGTCCTACAGTTGCAGCAAGTTTACTGCGTTACAGTTGCAGCAAGTTTACTGTCCTACAGCTGCATCAAGTTTACTGTCCTACAGTTGCAGCAAGTTTACTGTCCTACAGTTGCAGCAAGTTTACTGTCCTACAGTTGCAGCAAGTTTACTGTCCTACAGCTGCAGCAAGTTTACTGTCCTACAGCTGCATCAAGTTTACTGCGTTACAGTTGCAGCAAGTTTACTGCGCTGTAATTGCAGCAATTTTACTGTCCTACAGTTGCAGCAAGTTTACTGAACTACAGCTGCAGAAAGTTTACTGTACTACAGCTGCAGCAAGTTTACTGTCCTACAGCTGCAGCAAGTTTACTGTCCTACAGCTGCATCAAGTTTACTGCGTTACAGTTGCAGCAAGTTTACTGCGCTGTAATTGCAGCAAGTTTACTGTCCTACAGTTGCAGCAAGTTTACTGTACTACAGCTGCAGAAAGTTTACTGTACTACAGCTGCAGCAAGTTTATTGAACTGTGATTGCAACAAGTTCAACAAGTTTGCTGCAAGGCCGTTGTATTTCGAGCTGTTGCACTTGCGCTCATCACTAAAGCTCTACTTTCCTTATTCAGCTCAGCATAATTTTTATTGTTAACATCTTATGAAGAAAAGCAGAGAGTCAAACAAAATTCTAGGCTGCCTTCAGTGCGTCATTCTCACGAGTCAAATGGAGATTGAGGGCTGCCTTCAGTGCACCGTTTGATCAGTAATTTTATCTCCTTTCTTCCTTCTACGCATCATTTAATTAAGAGCTCCTGAACATCACTTTGTAAATAACGAGGTTGCCTATTTTTTCCTGTTCATTACTCTATAAGTTGCACGATTGTCCTTCACCCTCCTGTTCATCATTCTATAAGTTGCACGATTGTCCTCCACCCTCCTGTTCATCATTCTATAAGTTGCACGATTGTCCTCCACCCTCCTGTTCATCATTCTATAAGTTGCACGATTGTCCTTCACCCTCCTGTTCATCATTCTATAAGTTGCACGATTGTCCTTCACCATCCTGTTCATTACTCTATAAGTTGCACGATTGTCCTTCTCTCTCCTGTTCATTACTCTATAAGTTGCACGATTGTCCTTCACCCTCCTGTTCATCATTCTATAAGTTGCACGATTGTCCTTCACCATCCTGTTCATTACTCTATAAGTTGCACGATTGTCCTTCACCCTCCGGTTCATCATTCAATAAGTTGCACGATTGTCCTTCACCCTCCTGTTCATCATTCTATAAGTTGCACGATTGTCCTTCACCATCCTGTTCATTACTCTATAAGTTGCACGATTGTCCTTCTCTCTCCTGTTCATTACTCAATAAGTTGCACGATTGTCCTTCTCTCTCCTGTTCATTACTCTATAAGTTGCACGATTGTCCTTCACCCTCCTGTTCATCATTCTATAAGTTGCACGATTGTCCTTCACCCTCCTGAGCATCACTCTGTAAGTTGCATTATTATAATTTAGTTGCATCTTGTGCATCATTCCCACAACTCCGACCCAATTCAGAGCTGCGTTCGCTTTACATTCAGATGACGGGGATGTATTCCAGACTACACGGCCTGTGAGGGTCAAATCGAGATTGCCAGCACGGAGCAGGCCAAGCCTTCTCGGAGACTGAGATTGGGTCGCTGCCATCAATTAGCGGAGATTGCAACGTCTGAGATGCTGTTGTCATTTGAAGGAACTATGTAGTTGCGCAAAATGATCATGGATAGATTGAGACGTGGTCTTCAAGTAGTAGAAATAGCAAAATCTGAAATGTCTTTTTATTTAAATGAACTACTTACAGTCAGTAATTCTTTTATATAAGAAAGGCATTTCAGACGTAACAATCTTCATTAATTGAAGGCCACGACTCAATCTTTACAGTGCATATGGATTTATATATGTATATAAACAGTACACACAGTATATATTTATAAAAAGTGTTATGAGGCTGATAATAAATGGAAGTTCATAACATCTGAAGCGGCTTTGTCTTTTTAAGGAATTCATGTTGTAAAAATATATTCTACAAATAACGTAGAATATAGCTCACTAAATACCTTATTAAACGCAACCCCTGCGGATATTGTATCTGCGTTTTGAATGTAAATGCAGGAACCAAATCTATTCTCCGGAAGGGCGAAGAAAATTGAAACGGAACAGCAGTTTCCGCTCCATTAATTAGAACAAAGCCCCAGCGCTGGCCAGTTCAGGGAACAGTTTCAACGATTCCATTACAGAAGCCGGCAAAAGGCGCTGCGACTGTCGATAAATTCTGCGTTTAACTGCCACTAGCTTCGAGAAAACGATTTCATTGGCAGCGAATCTACAAACCCTCGCCAATTTGCCAATCACCGGAGCCCAGTATTGGCCCAGTCTATTATTGGAAAACAGGCCCCGTTGAAATTGCTGCCTCGCTCCTTAATTTGGCCAGAATTCTGTGGTAGTTTTTTACCGACTTGGTTGATTGCGACCTGAAAATTTCCAGTGGTTGTTGGTCGTTGAATATCCGGCGTCTTAATCATGGACATAAAATTGCGGTAAATTCTTAGAGGGGATGCGTTAGTTTGTTAGCTCTGTAATTGATTTTTTTCGGAACAATAACAATGTTAAAAAATATTTAACTTATGTATGAAAAAATATGTCCCTACTATTAGGGGAAATGGCTAGAAACAAATAGGATCTTAATCAAAACTCATAAATAACTGATAAATAGCCAGTTTTCGCAGCACAGCCTTGGCTTCGGGAATTGAAAAACTCTACGGTGTTTGAAACAAAAATTTAACTATCTCCCACACTTGCTATTCGCGACAAGTTCATTTTTCAGTGATACATATGAAACCCTCAACGCAGTTTTTGAATTTAACTTTAAGTTTTCATCTTTCCATTGCTTTCGTTTCCAACATCCTTACTGTAATAGAATTATCTTATGTTCGTTATTTTGGAACTGAAATCAAATCGATTTTCTGAACAAGGCTTTACATATGATAGCACAATGTAATACAACTGGATTTTTTGATGTGATCACATAACCTTTGTTTCAACCCATTGGTTTCATTTCACAAGTCTCACCACCCTCCACGTTTTTGTCTCAGCATTTTTCTGTTCAACGGTGCAGAGTTCTCTACAATAATCAACATGATTTCGCTTATGTATTTGTATTTCCCCAGCATTTATCCGCAAGACGTAACTTTGGCTTCAGGGTTCTCCAATCAACCTCCATTTGACTTCTCTATTTCTCAGCGCTTTTAAGGCTACAAACTTTTGCTTTTGTATTTCTCCCCAAAACTTCAGTTCTGCTTTTACTCTTCTTAGCACGATTTTTTCTCTGTGCCTGAATCTTCTTCTTTTCTTGCATTCCGTTTTCCCTTTATCTCTTGTCACATCTTTTTTTCTGCATTTATCAGTGCCTGTTTTATACACATGACATCGATTTTGAACGTATTTCTCGGCACTTCTTTTTATACTTTATTTCTCAGTTTGACTTACTTTTTCTTCCAGTATCTCTTCACAGGACATCGCTTTAGCCTCTTTATTTCTCGGCAACTCTTTTTTGCTACCCGACATCCTTTTTCTTCCTGTATTACTTCTCACGATTTTCCTTTTACCGCCGTATTTCTCTACACGATTCCACCTTTGCTCCTACATCTCTTAGCACTCTCTTTTTGTCCCTTTATTTCTCTTTGCGATCACCATTTTCTTCCTGTATTTCTCCTCACGATTTTCCTTTTTTACCCCGAATCTCAATGCACGATATCGCTTTTTCTCCCGTATCTCTCCACTCGATATCGCTTTTGCTCCAGTATCTCTCCACACGAAATCGCTTTTGCTCCCGTATCTCTCCACACGATATCGCTTTTGCTCCAGTATCTCTCCACACGAAATCGCTTTTGCTCCCGTATCTCTCCACACGGTATCGCTTTTGCTCCCGTATTTCTCCCCAAACGATATCGCTTTTGCTCAGGTATTTCATCACGCGGTATCGCTTTTGCTCAAGTATTTCTCCACACGGTATCGCTTTTGCTCCCGTATTTCTCCAAACGATATCGCTTTTGCTCCCGTATTTCTCCAAACGATATCGCTTTTGCTCCAGTATTTCTCCACACGGTATCGCTATTGCTCCCGTATTTCTCCACACGATACCGCTTTTGCTCCCGTATTTCTCCACACGATATCGCTTTTGCTCCCGTATTTCTCCACACGATATCGCTTTTGCTCCCGTATTTCTCCACACGATATCGCTTTTGCCCCTGCATCTCGCGGCACCTTCTTTTCGTTCGTGTATCTCTCGCCTCCGTCCGTCATTTGGCTGCCCGGAGAGGCCGGCGGGCAAAAGGTGTAATCCGCTTTTCCGCCTGATCCGCACCCGCCGACCTCACCGCAGCGACCTCCGGCTCCGAGTAAACGTTCCCAACAAGATCAGTTAAGGCAATTTGTGGCAGCAAGGCATAAAATTATATACTTTCTCAACACTGAGGATCTATACAATTTCTGTTGATGACTATATTCTGTCTATGATGCATCAAGGACTGATTGCTGTTGAACTTGAGGAAGTGCATACCTACAAAATTATGTACTTCTTCAAGACCGACGACATTTTGTCTGTGATGCATTTTGCCTTTGATCCAAGAAATAAACAGTAACGATCTGCTCGATATGAAATGGTTCTCTACTAATAGTTAAGGGATCTTACTCTTTTTATTTATCGTGAAGGTTGAAAATTTTGTCAAACACGGTTTTGTCAGAGTAACGTAATATTTGAAGCCACAGCGCTCAAAATTGGCAGCAATTTTGAACGAGGAACCATATATGTATCATGTGTGTCATCGGCAAAGCTTCATAAAGTTTCGCTTTTGGCAATTTTAACTTATGCCTGGACAAATGATTTTAATATAATCTTAAATAATAGCTTATGTGATGATTCTTCATTGGCTTATCTCGCACCCTCTGCTCCAAAAATTATTGCTTCCGTACCAGAAATGTTCTAAAAGCTGACTTTTTAATTGTCATTAGAAATACCAACTCACGGAAACCAAAATATATCACAAGTTGTCCATTGAAATACATCTATCTGAGAGTGAAAAAACCCTCTCAATAATAATAATATCATCTTAGAGTAAAAAATCTCATAAAATTCACATCTCCGAATTAAAAAACGGAAAAATTCCAAATTACTAACATGAAAAGCTTTCTATCTGGCACACTAAATGCTGGATTCTTTGGAGGTAAAATTTGTTAATGAATTAAGAAGTGTTTGGGTGAGCTCAATGTTACACTTAATGAAGCCGGTGTTATCGTGGTCATTGCTCTCGTACACGGTCACGCTGGTATGTCCACCGGGCATTGGCCATCAGTGTTTGTTTCACGGCGGGCAAGTTTGTGTGTCCACGGAGGTCAAGTTTGTATGCCCAAGGAGGTCAAGTTTGTACGTCCACGGAGATCAAGTTTGTATGTCCACGGAGGTCAAGTTTGGATGTCCACGGAGGTCAAGTTTGTGTGTCTACGGAGGTCAAGTTTGTATGTTCACGGAGGTCAAGTTTGTATGTCCAAGGAGGTCAAGTTTGTATGTCCACGGAGGTCAAGTTTGTGTGTCCACGGAGGTCAAGCTTGTATGTCTACGGAGGTAAAGTTTGTGTGTCCACGGAGGTAAAGTTTGTATGTCCACGGAGGTCAAGTTTGTCTGTCCACCGGCAATGGCCGCTTCTCAAAAGCCGCAGTTTGCCCACGGCGGTCAAGTTTGTTTGTCCACTGGGCAGTGGCTACTACTGCCACAGTGTGTCCACGGCGGTCAGGCCGGCCGCTGGAGGCCCACATTAGTCACGTTAGCCGTAATTACATCGGCTCATCTGTCTGCCGTGACACGAACTTCCTCTGAGCAGCCGCAGCCCTCGTCTGTCTCACGGCGCACTCCCAGCCGCTCTGACCTGAGCCTGCAGCTTTAGTTCCCTCGTTGCTCTGCTCAAAATGTGATATGCTCGAAATTCTGAACTTACGTAGTAATCTAAGTTCCTGGAAACTTAGATAAAAATGTAAGTTTGCAGAAAGCTGTTGAGTTGAAAGTATGATGTATTATTTAAGTTTTCTGAAGCCTGTTGTGCTGCAAGTATGATATATTATTTAAATTTTCATAAACCTGTGGTACTGAAATTTTGATACATTATATATACTTTTTCAGAAACTTGCTGAGCTGAAAGAATGAGAAATATCACCTTAGATACTTACAAGCGTACTAATCTTGACACATCATCACAGTTTTTTTTTGTAAAGGGACATTCTCCCCTCACTGCTCTAATTGATATAATAGTATAATAAAATTTCTAATATGCAACAAATTTATTGTTAGCACACTCAAACTCAGTTTTTTGAATATACATTAACAGCTCCTCTACATGAAAAAAAAATATTAAATGAAAACTATACGGTAAAAATTTTCTTTAATACTTTTTTAAAGTTACAACTTCACCAGGTTTGTTCCATCACAAATTATTCTTCATTTTTCGTGTAGGCTTTTCTTCTTTATGTGACAATTTACGTTCCTTTGAGCTCAATGATTTTTGTGTCGAGACCCTCTCACTCCGCAGGACTGAGTTTTCCATCTCAATTGATTACTGCCTTTTCATCACTCATCTCTTCCTTAATCACTTATTTTTTCCTTTATCACTCATTTCTTCCCCATCACTTATTTCTCCCTAAATAACTCATTTCTTCCTTAATCACTTATTTTTTCCTTTATCACTCATTTCTTCCCCATCACTTTTTTCTTCCTTAATCACATATTTTTTCCTTTATCACTCATTTCTTCCCCATCACTTATTTCTTCCTTAATCACTTATTTCTTCCTTAATCACTTTTTTAATCCTTATCACTTATTTCTTCCTAAATAACTCATTTCTTCCTTAATCACTTAGTTCTTCCTTAATCACTTATTTCTTCCTAAATAACTTATTTCTTCCTTAATCTCGTGTTTCTTCTTCGATCACGCATTTCTTCCTTAATCAAGCATTTCTTCCTTAATCACGCATTTCTTCCATAATCACGGTTTCTTCCTTAATCACGAATTTCTTCCTTAATCACGTATTTCTTTCTGTTACATATTTTCCCCTCCCTTAATCACCTATTTCTTCCTGACCACTAATTTCTCCTTTATCACTAACTTTCTTTCAATCTTTTTTTTCCCAAATTTCGTCCTCTCAATTACTGTTTTTTCAGTCGTTTAATTTTCTGTCTCGCTTGTGACCGCTTCTATTTAATGGCTGGACCTTCAAATCCTTTTTCCTCAATCTACAATAGATCCTCTTGTTTCTACCCTCTATTCATGAATTTACTGGTATCTTCCATACATTTTCATTTCCGTCTTCCTCTCATTTTCCTGTCTTGGTGATTTCATCTTATTGCATCATTTTGACATTTACACCCTCCCCTTTGTATTTCTCACCCCCCATCCTGCTCTTATTTCCCCTTGTGTCTGTTCCATCCTCCTTCCTCTTTTTAGAACACCTTTGTTGCGATTAGGGTAGCTTGAACTAACTTATAACCTAACCTACATCTATCCTCCTCTTATATTCCTACACAATTCTATTCCTACACAATAACCCAGCACACACCTATCCTCCCCTTCTATTCCTACACAATTCTATTCCTACACAATAGCCTAACCTACACCTATCCTCCTCTTATATTCCTACACAATTCTATTCCTACACAATAACCCAGCACACACCTATCCTCCCCTTCTATTCCTACACAATAACCCAGCACACACCTATCCTCCCCTTCTATTCCTACACAATTCTATTCCTACACAATAACCCAGCACACACCTATCCTACCTTTCTATTCCTACACAATTCTATTCCTACGCAATAACCTAACCTACACCTGTCCTCCCCTTCTATTCCTACACAATTCTATTCCTACACAAAAACCTAACCTACACCTATCCTCCCCTTCTATTCCTACACAATTCTATTCCTACACAATAACCTAACCTACACCTATCCTCCCGTT
>JACJUY010013130.1:9701-20506 GCA_014220935.1 Platorchestia sp. MABIK | reverse complement strand
TTTCTTTGCTGGATTTATTTAAGTCATCGCTAATGTGTAACCACCCGTAATAAATTAAATTCATTTTGATTCGGGCAGAAAAATAAATTTGAATAACTTATAAATGTTAAAGTTTTTCCCCACTCGGTTTTTTCAATACCTCGGTTTTTTCAATACCTCTTCGCCGTTCCGACTATACCTCTTCAGAATTTGGTGACTCCGACTCCACCTTTCTAGAATTTGGCGACTCCGACTACACCTCTTTAGAATTTTGCGACTCTAACATTGACTCCTACACCAACTCCACCTATTCACAATGTTGTGACTCAAGCTCCACCTATTTCAACCTGTACATATGTTTATTATATTCTTTGTCTACGAACGACTTTTAAATTGGCAGCACAATATCATAAATGAAGTTTTACTATTATACAGGGTGTTGGAAAATTCATTTTAAATATTTTAACCACAAGTAAAATCATCGTAGCCGTTCATTGTGCTACAATTTTTTGACACAATTCAGTTTCTGAAAAAAGTACGAGCATTTTTAATTTTTATTCCGAAAAACATTTTTCGCTTTAAAAAACCTCATTTTTTCAATCGATTTTGATGAAAATAGGTAGCGAAGTAAATCTTTCAATGCACAAAGCACAAACGCCAAAATTTGAAAAAGAGAAAATGGCTAGGAAAATGACGTTCAAATTTAAAATAGACTACACAAATAAATAGTCTCAATTATAAAAAACGAGAAACCTGCTGTGAAAGTTTATTTCAAGACATTTAGAATGATGTAAGGCAAGACAGAAAATAACCTGATTAAGTACATTTGCTAGGAGGAAAATTAATATTAGTTACCAGTATTGACGCGCACCCACATGTTGCCCCGTCAGTGCACCAGATGGGCATAGCTAGACGAACGTGAATGCTGCGGTAAGTGGGCTTTACTACCTTTGAGGAGAATGTTTGGATAAAGATACGAATTAAACGGCTTTAACCTGTTTTATAGTATTGAATATGGTACTGTGACATGTTGAATCTTATTTTAAGTTAAATTAAATAAAAAACAGGTTTCCTTGAACGCATTCATCCGTAGATTTGAAAAAAAATTGAAGTGTAATTTTACACCACAAAATTACTTCGCTACTGAAGCTCACAGCATGCTATGTTACTTTCTATTTTACACGCTATTTTATGTTACACGCTATGTATTTTTCTGCACGCAACCTAAACCAATTCTAAAAGACCGCCGTACTAGCTCGAACACTCCTCTCTTTTCTGCTGTGTCTCCAGCAGCTACCGAAATTCTGGCAATCAAATCTTTTTCTGATTCCACAAGCGTCTCATACACGAGTCTCTTCATATGTGTGGGCTTTAGCCGGAAAATAAAGTCACGAGAGCTACGGTAGCACCCCTACCAGCACTCGGACTCACCTTCCACAACAGTCGTCCGCCGCTTGGAGCCGGCCGGGCTGCCGGGTACGACTGGTCAGAGGGTAACCGTCACCCCTCCCGGAGCAAAATTATCACTCTTTCCAGTTGCTGGGTGCTCTCCCCCGGGACAACTGCACAGCTTCCCTGCTGCAATAACTCTAGTTTCTCCGCAGAAACTAAACCAACTCCGTCACTGAGTCACGAAATGCAACGCAAAAAACCAAGTACGTAGTTACGTCCTTACTCCACGACTCTGAACAACACACTGCCGCCGGCCGCCCGCAGCCGCTTGGCAGCGGCAGCAAGATCGCCGTCTCCCGGAAGCAGAGCGCACACCGTTACAGCGCCCTCTGGCGGCGGCAAACACCACAACACCACAATATGCCCTTGTGAATAGCAGTGAAGGTCCTGAGATTTGACACATTTCTTTTCGGGAACTTATTTCTGTGCAAAATTGCTGCAAACCCCGAGTTTCCTTGTGCTTTTTTGTAAGTCATACGAATGTCAGCCATTTCTTCATTTGTGAATTGTTGCATAACTGGGCAGTTGGCAGTGTTACTCTTAACGCAATAAAGTCCAGAAACGAAATGATAAGCAACCAGTTGTCTAGCGAAAAAAACTTTCTTCGAAGCTAGTAATTTGTTAAGGTCTCTAAACTTCAAAAGGTTAAATTTGTCGTGTAAAAACCCGCACAATTTCTTTCTATAAATTTTTCGTCGTTTCTTCATTTATCGAGGAAAATAATTATTCTTTAATCGAATATTCATTAGGAATTTAAAAACGAGGAACACTGCTCGTTGGTTAAGCATTATTTAATATTACACCAAATCAAATTCATAAAACGTTTCGGAGTCCTGTTCCATCCTCAGGAAGTACGTGTTTTCAGACTGTTCTTACTGAGGATGGAGCAGGACTCCGAAACATTTTATGAATTTGACTATGTGTAATATTAAATAACGCTTAACCTACGAGCAGTATTCCTCGTTTTTAAATTCTTAAGCTTCATTTACTTACAAACATTGATTTATTTGAATATTAGCGAAGCGGTTGCAAATGCAATAAACCTTATTGGGGTTTTAAGGCCGTGATTACTCAATGAAGTGACGAAATAAGAACAACGTACCTAGACAAAATTTAAGCTGTGGTTTTCTAATCATTTGATTCTAATCTATGTACATAATTTATGTGAACTTTACCATGCTTAATGACTCTAAATAGTACAACTTGTGTTTTATCTAAACACTCTCCTCAAACGTAGTAAACCCACTTACCGCTGCACCTACGTTCGTCTAGCCATGCCCATCTGGGAAGTGACAGGGCAACACGTGGGAGAGCGTCAATACTGTTGAACTTATTTCAGTTTTCCTCTTGGTTAATGAACGCAATCTGATTATTTTTTGTCACGTATTAAATCATCTGAAAGGTCTTAAAATAGGCTTTCATCGTAAACTTCTCGTGTTTTTACAATTGTGACTTAATTTGTGTTGCCCGTTTTGAATTTTAACATCATTTTCCCAGTTATTTGACACTTTTTCCAATTTTGTTAACACGGGCACACAAAGCATTGAAAGATTTACTTTGTTACCAATTTTCATCAAAATCAGTTGGAAAATGATTTTTTTGCAGCGAAAAATGTTTTTCGGAATGGAAAATAAAAACGCTATTACTTTTTTAAAAAACTGAACTTTATCAAAAAAATACATCACAGTGTACGGCTATGATGACTTTACTTGTGGTTAAAATATCTGGTATGAATTTTTCAACACCCTGTATATATCTACTAGTGTACATGATCAGTCAAAAATGACGGGATTCGATACTTTCCTTTAAAAAAGTCTCAAAACATAGATGATAAACAAATATATCCGTCCTAATAGTACCCGCGATTCAAATATTCTTGTACTTGTGCACTGGTGAAACTTGTATCACAAGTCATTTAGCATCTAATTAAGCATCGGCAAATATATCACACTGACTAAATAAATCTATTTAAACCACAGCCATCACCCAGGGCTTTCTCTAATAATGTACTTTATACACGGAGATACAATAATTATATTCTTGTTCCCCAACCTTTTCATCCTTCTGCGGATATTAGTCCCAGCTTGTAGGTCACACCCGTCATCTTGCCTCTCACAGCCATCTCTTTGCCGTGACTGAGGTATTTGTTACAAACTGGACCATCGTTCTTGCCTTTCGGGACAGTTGCTCACAGGTGAAGTTCTACAACATTCTCTGCAATAAAAAAGCTGTTTATTACATTTTCATAAGATCATGATAAATTATACAAATCAAGGTAAATTTCTATGATCTGTGAGTTCATTCGGGAGAAAATCAGTAAATATTAAGTGGTACCCATGACATCTATTGGTAATATGAAAGTTTAATTAGATTTAACAGGATTTATAATTAATTTTTATTCATAAATCCTGCATTTGGAGAGGATTATTGAACCAGAACACAAGTTGATCAAAGCTTTCCCAACCACAACTAGCTTTATAAACTAAAACCCCACCAAGAAGGGAAAAGAAGCTCTATAATACAGTAAAAAATAAACAAGGTGAGTTGCAACACCGTATGCATAAAGAGTTAGCTTAACAAAACTTAAAAAAAAACATGATAGAAAATCAAGAACAAAATTAGATACATAGATGACAGAGAAAAGCTTAGCACTGATGCAAAAAAGTAGGCAGTCACTTGGAAAAAAATTGATACACACACTTATTTACCAAAAGAAAAGTCTACCTAATGTCTAACTGTGTACCATTCAATTTTTTCCCGAATGGGAGTTTAATTTCAAGAGTTTTTTAACTGTTTATTAATATCAATTATTAAACTAGACTTTAGTTATTCACAAAACTTCCACTAAGGCAAATAAGTGTCATGAAAAACTAAACATTTCATATTAGCACTCGAATTTATCAAGATTTAGTACAAGAATAACGATTAAGCTTTGATATTATTGAAGCAATTTTAGGAGAGACACAAGCTTAATTTCTAATATTGGTTTACTTACCTTGCACACAAGAGAATTAAATCCTAATTTGGCATGGGTAATACAAAACTAAAATCATTACTTCAAGTAAGTTAATAAAGCTAAAATAAAATAAAAATTCATATTAGCCTCATGAGATGGAAATTTTCACTTGGGGAAAAAGTGATAATTATTATATTAAATAAATAGTAAGTTCTATCTCACAATATTAGAGATAATATTTATGCTGATACAAGGATAGACTTCTCACAAGTAGCTTACGCAAAACCATTCTATTTTTCAACACATGTGGGTGTTAGATTATTATTACAACTTGTGGTAAAAATATTTGAATTGAAAATGTTAGACTTACAATGTGAATTGCATTGCAGATTTTATCAAAGTTTAACCAGTCAAAATTGTTGTTAGAGATATCATCTTCCATGCTTTTTACAATTTAAGAATATTTGCAAATAATCTTTTAAACTTAACATTTCAAAAAAGAAATAATGTTTGAAAATGCATTTGATTGTTTTCATCCTTCATAGGAAAGAGTTGGTTCATATATGAGTGAAAAGAAATTTGGAAACCTAATTGACATGGAAGAACAGTAACATGCTGCTGTAGCCATTTATTTAATACAGAATTATTTGAAGAAGTACCTTACATACATGCTTATTTTTCGTACAATGGGAAATATTTGAATTTGGATGGTAATTTATTTTCCTCAGCCTTGCATTAAATGGCATAAAAATGAGCAAATAAACGTTAAATACGGAAGCCGTTTGTGTACGCATTTAACGTTTATTTCAAATAATTTCCATTTTAGTGCTAAGAACTTCACACAGTATGCTAAAATACTAAAAATAATGGATAAATCTCTCAATTTTATCTGATTAGATAACTCATTTATTAGTAAATACAAATATGTCACTCCATTAGCAAAATTCCGCCGAACACTTCGTTGGTCAACATTCGTGACGTCATAACCCAACCCGGTTGCTTGATGTGAATACGGCGCGTCACCTCATCAAGGGTATTGGCGCCCCCACTCCGCCAAGCTTCTTTAGATTAGCTTCAGCATATCTGCCTTTTGCAGAAATGTTATCAGCAGCTTTAGGTCAACAGGAGGGTACAACAGAGAAGAGAGTTCAAATGGTAGGGACCTGCTAAGGCACAACATGCGTAGAGGTTGCCAATAAGGCTCAAGTTGTGGGCAGGTAATTAGTATATGATCAAGGGTATAATTGCAGTGACATGCAGTGCACTTGCGTTGGGGGGGACTTGGTGATGTAGTGACCGTGAGTGATGAGACAAGTTTGTAAACGGAAGCGAGTAATGATAGCTTGACTTGGGCGATTAAGGTTTGTTGGGATGAATAGACTTAAAAGTGGTCTAAAGTGGTTGATGAAATGTGAGCGAGAAGACCAAAAACTCTGCCATACTCCGTGGTAATAACTGTACAGGCTCCTCCTCAGTTCCACTCTGCTATGAGCTAGAAAGTTGCCCGTTTGAAGCTCAGTAGATTCTCTCGCAAGCCTGTCCGCAGCCTCGTTACCCTTAATGCCAACATGACTTGGCACCCATTCTAGTATGACTTTACCAGGTCTGATTGATGAAAGGATATTAAATACCCATACTATGAGGTAGTGGTCTGGGGATTTTTTTGAGCTAAGTGCAGAAATGCAACTGAGTGAGTCGGTGAAGAGTACAAATTTGCCTGGGATTGATGATATGAATTTACATGCTATAAAAAAGCACACAATTCGGCCGTGAATATTGATGAATGTGAGGAAAGCTTGGCTTTGATAAAAAAATCCTTTGAGTAAACTGCACAGGCTGTATTACCATTGCTAACAGTGAAAACACTGATTCTGTTGGGGTACCTGCCATTCTCAAGATTTCTGAAAGCCTGCTGCCAGTGAGAATCAGATAGAAAAGATTTGGAGAAGTGAGCTAGAGATGATAGTGCTAAAAAGTTAGGGGGGAAGTAGCGAACAGACATAGGTATTGTTGGGATGTCTGAAAATGTCAACTTTAATTTAGTAAACTCACACAATGCACGGCCTGCAAATGGAAGAGGAAAAGGGAGATGGTTATATAAAGTGAATGGGTAGTAGTTCATAAGAAGGTCCCGGACAGGGTGGCGAGGTATTGTGAGCACTCTTGAACAGTATGAGGCCAGCAGAAGTTTTCGACGTATAGAGAGAGGACACAGACCCGCTTCGGCCTCCAGCTTACAGGTTGGGGTGCAGCGCAGGACTCCCAGCATGATGGAGGCAGCAGCGTACTGAATGCGATCCAGACGGGCAAGATGAGAAGAAGCAGCAGTAGAGAACAGAAACGATGCGTAGTCTAATTTAGAGCGAATAAGTGAAAAGTAAAGAAGACGAAGAGTATAGAAGTCAGCTTCCCACCTCCTGGCAGCTATGACAGTCATTACACGTAGGTCAGCTTGGCAGCGAGTGACTAGGTTACCGATATGAGGACCCCACGTTAAGTGCCTGTCAAATGTTAATCCAAGGAAACGGACGGTGTTGACAAACTTCAGTGGAGTGTTTTGGATTACCAGAGCAGGAACATTTCTTGGGTTGTGTCTAGTAAAGATAATTGAAGATGATTTGTTTGCAGAAATCTGTAGACCCCATTGATGTGACCAGTTTTCTATATGTATGAGTGCATCTTGCATAATGTTTATGGCCTGTGCTAGATCAGAGTGCTGGATCCAAAGTGCTGCATCATCAGCATACAATGAATGATGAATGTTTGTAAGTAAGGAAGAGAGTAGATCATTAATGAGTATTGTGAAGAGAGTTGGAATCACAGATCCCTGTGGAACCCCTGAGTGCAAAGGGAATGACCTGGAGCAAGTATTGCTCAGTCTGACCTTTATAGAACGGAGCCTCAGGTAGTCTGCCACAAAACAGGGCAGGTTGCTTGTCAGGCCCATCTCCCGAAGTTTCAGCAATATCCCATGGTGACACACTGTGTCAAATGCCCTGGTGATGTCTAAAAATATGGCAATACAATATCTGTTACTGCTGAATGTTTCCCAGATGGAGTTTTCTAGCCTACAGAGAGCATCCATAGTGCAGTGACCATTTCTAAAACTACTCTGTGATGAATCAAAGTATGAGATACGTTCTAAGAGTGCCTGTAATCTATAACTGATAATTTTTTCTATTGTCTTGCACAAGCAGTTGGTAAGGGAAATAGGACGGTAGGATGTTACATCTGTTACAAATTTTGAGGGCTTGAGGATAGGAATAATGATAGATTCCCTCCACTGGTGTGGGAAACCTTCAGAGTAAATGAAATTGTAGAACTTGAGTCGTGTTTTTTGTTGGGAGTCAGTGAAGTGTTGGAGAAAAGAGAATGGAATGGTGTCTGGACCAGGTGATCGTGAAATGGATGTTTGTAGTGCTTTCTTGATCTCATGCATTTCAAAGGGTTGGTTATACCATGGTGTGGCATTGTGGTGAAAAGTGGGAGAATCTTTAGATACTTGATTCTTAATGTTAGTGAATATGGGATCTCTTGTGATACCATTATTTTGTTTGGAAAAGTGATGGGCTAGTTCATTTGCAACTGTACCTTGTTCTGTGATTGTTATGTCATTTTGCTTTAAGATGATTGGCTTCTGTGTGGTGTGAGAGGAAATGGCTCGTACTTTACTCCAAATTGTTGAGCTGTTAGTCTTACTTGTCATGCTTGACAGAAAACTCTCCCAGCTGGATTGTCGTGCTGTGGCCACAGTTCGTCTGAATATTGCCCGGGCTTTTTTATGTTTGATCCACAGATCTATGTTTCCTGTGGGATTTCAATAAAGTGACAATGCTTTATTTTTACCCTACGAGTGATGCTACAATTTTTATTCCACCAGCAAAGTGAGGGAGTGTTTGGCTTGTGTTTTGATTAAGAAATGTGTAAGGTGTCTGCCTCTAAAATTGCATGTGTGATTGCTCCACAGGCTTGTGTGGGGGAGAGAAATGTTGTTGGAAGCTTGAGGCTAGATTGAAAAGCAGACCAGTCAGCTGACCGCACATGCCACCTAGGAAGTGGATCACTTATAGGTGATTGAGAGGTGGTGATGATGAGAGGGAAATGATCACTGGTGCTGAGAGACATATGAGGCTGCCAAGAGAAGAGAGGGGCACACTCAGATGAAACAATGGTGAGATTTATATGACTAAAGGAGCCTTTGGGAGAGAGAAAAGTGGGCTCACTAGTGTTTAAAAGAAAAAGATTTTCACTCCCAATCCATTGGTGGATCAGTGAGCCCCTGGCATCTTCAAGTGGTGAACCCCAACTTGGATGATGTGCATTGGAATCCACACAGATGATAAATGGAGGTGGAAGCTGAGAGTGAAGAAGAGGTAGCTCAGATATCAAGATGGAGTTTGGAAGATTAGGAGGAATATATAAAGAACAGATAGAAATGGTTAGTTGAGAGAGAAAAATTCTACTGGCGCAAGCCTTCAAAGAACACACAATTGGCAAGTTGGTGTGAGATATAGAGTTCCTCACAAGAACAGCTACCCCACCGCCACCCCTACATACCCTTTCACAGCTAGCTACTGGTTGACTGAAGTTGTTTAGAGATATATTTTTGTCCTTCATCATAGTTTCCTGTAGGCACACAACTGCGAGGTTAAGTTCATTTGTCAGTTGCTGCAGATTAGGTAGCCGAGCCCTAAACGATCGAAGATTCCACCGAATGATTTTAAAGTTTAACATGAATTTAAAATGGAAGAGAATCCTAGGCTAGAAAAGGTTTCATTCACTACAACATCTGCTTTAAGAATATGGCCCAGCTCTACAAAACATTCTACTTTTTCTGTCACTTGTGAGCTCATAAACAGTTTTATTAGCATAGGGAGTATGTTGGTCATTAGTATGGTGATTTCTGAAGAGAGTGAATGCACACGAGAACCAGATGGGATTTGAAGATTTTGAAAATTTGTGTATTCATTAGAAAGAGGTTGGATGGGTTGTTGATTACCTGGATGATGATGTGGTAAAGAGTTGGGTGGGATTTTTTGAGATGACTGTTGATAAGTTTGAGACTTGCTTTGTGAATGGCGTTTATTTTGACCAGCTGTACTCCATGGTGCAGTTGATGATGATGGATGATAGGGCGGAGTGGAGGCTATTTCTTCATTCATAAGTTGAGTCAGTGAGGGGAAGGCATGAGATGAAGCTTGATATCCATCACTGGGTTTGTCATTTTTGTTCCTTAATGGGACAGCTCCTTGGCAGGGTCTTTGCTTTTGGTAGGTTGTTGTTTCTGACCTGTCTTCTCTGGATTCTGCTCTTGCTCTCTCTCTAGCTGCAGCAAAGGTCATTCCGTTGTCAACAGTAAGATGACAGGCATGCTTTTCGACTTTGTAGGCAGGGCATTCACGAGAAGCAGCACCATGAGCTCCCTTGCAATTGATACAAACAGGAGGAGAGTTGAGGATGGGACAGTCTACCTGCAGGTGTCCACTTTGGGCACAGTGACTGCAGATTGGAGATATACGAGTACAGCGACCTCGGGAATGGCCGTAACGACAGCAAAGCCCACATCGGAGAGGACTAAGATAGTATGTGTCTATGTTGTAATAGACATACCCAATGCGGATTTTGGGAGGTAGAGTTGAGCTAAGGAAGGTTAGGACATATAGTGAAACGTGACTTTTCCTTGGGTCAGAAAGGAGTTTTCGGATACCAACAACATTGCTAGACTGGAGAATTTCTAGTAGGAATTCCAGAGACTCGTCTCTTAGCTGGGGCGCATATAGTGTTCCATAAGAAACTTGCGTGCTCCACGCCACTGAAACAACAACAGAAATTGGTTCTTCATCGATTGTAAGAGTTTGTACTTTGAGTAATTTTTTAACTTGCTCAAGAGTCTTGGTGGTGATGAGAAGAGCACTAGAATTTTGATGCACAATTGATTCTACAGGTTCACATAGTAGGTCCATTGCTTTGCCTATTCGGAAAGGATTCTTCTTTGAAAGTTGCATTTTGTGATTAGTGCTGGTCATTATGACTTGACGGGTTGATTCTGGTATATTTTCCAGACGTTCAGTGGTGTCCAAGTTAATGCGCGCATTTCTGATTTTGTCAGGATAGGTTGGTGTTGGAGGTAGGTTTTCAGGATCAATGGTTCCTTTTTTAGCTGTGTAGGTCGGAGTTGTAGGAATATTTCCGGAGTTCAAGCTCAGGCATGAGTCAGATAATACTCCACTCACTTCTGAGTTATCATCTGGTGGCAAAGTTTGGTCTATTGGTGGAAGCTTTTTGAGTGGACCGGCACTAGTAGTCGGTGACACATTACGCCGTTTCACACCTGTAGGTCTTGCATCTGTTGTTTTTTTTTTATTTTGTTTTATCCGGCGGTGGTTTAGGCGGAGGCTTGGCATTGCCGCCACTGCCA
>JACJUY010013129.1:5522-20512 GCA_014220935.1 Platorchestia sp. MABIK | reverse complement strand
TTCATTGGGAAGGCCCTCAATAAGACTAAGAGCTCTCCCGTGAAGCTGATTTTTCAAGAAGATGAATTTTTGCCCCTCACTTATACTAGGGTAAGCTTGAAGGGCGTTAAGAAAAGATTCTTGAAAGTGTAGAAAAGCAAAAGGACAGTTCTCATTGTCGCTAAATTTCTTCAGCGTCAACTGAGGGGCTATAAAGATATTCAAGGGCACATCTGACGTTGAAACCTTACTAGACACAGAAGTAGGAACGGTATCACTTGAGTTTGATACCGGTGAAGTTGAAATTAGATTTTTTAGCTCAGCTAACAGCTTAATTACTTGCACCTCATACTCCGCTCGCCTATCCAGTTCCTCATCCGACACCTCCTCTATATCCGAAGGTAGAGTAGAGGACAAAAGTCTATAGGCCTGTAGAAGGCCACTCAACTGAAGAATGGCTTCCACTAGGAAGGCTAGCTCACAGCCAGGAGAAAGAGCTTTTTTACGCAGAGCTGTTATACTACATTTCACTCCCCGCAATTTTATGCTAAGGGTGGAAAAATTAAAGTTTTCACTCATTATGATAATAAAATGTACTTGTTAGGCTTATTAGAATTACATACATCTAAGAAATTCAGGTTTGCACTTGGCAAGTGGACAGTTTACATCCTCATAACAAACATAGAAAAATACCAATAACACAGAAAAATACAGAAAAGTTTAAATACCCCACCAGATATTTTTAAATTCACGACATTTGAAATTTTTTACACAGTTACATTTTACACAAAAGTCTAAATTTTGCTTTAAATATTCTTTTGCAACTTACACTTATACACACATTTTACAGTTGAGTGAACCAAAGAAAAGGTTTAGACAAGGTAAACAAAGGCTAGAACCAATAAACGCAAGGTTCAACAACAACACAAGGTACCTTGAATAAAAATACAGTACAAGTTACGCTCAACTTAATAAATCTTAAACTAGTGAGATGAGATACACCGACCCCGGAATCCGGACAGCACAGCGGCAGCTTAAGTTCACAACTTTCAGAAAATATTTTAAGTTTTATTACATTTTTTTTTAATGAAGAAAAGTTATTG
This sequence comes from Platorchestia sp. MABIK, assembly GCA_014220935.1. Taxonomy (NCBI): domain Eukaryota; kingdom Metazoa; phylum Arthropoda; class Malacostraca; order Amphipoda; family Talitridae; genus Platorchestia; species Platorchestia sp. MABIK. The sequence continues at coordinate 19,430 of JACJUY010013129.1, read as the reverse complement.
AAAAAGGAAAAGAAAATATTCTACGAAAAAAGAAATAGAAGCCAAGATTTTTACCTGTCGAACTCCAGCCAAGCTCTAGCGTCCACAGGACGTCGCTATAAAGGCCGGCTGAATTGCCGTTTAGGCAAGACTGCTTCCCGCAGCTTTTAATTTAAGAACATTTTTGTTCTTTTAAAAAGTTACACTTAAAAAAGAAGAAGTGTTTTTAACTTCATGAGAGAAAAAAAAGGAAGATTTAACTTCGAATTTAGGAAGTAATTGTTTTCGAAAGAGTGAGAATTATTTATCTCTCGAAAACGAAGAACATAATCTTCGAAAAAAGAACTATGTCTCGCCAACCCGCTTCAGCGGCGAAAACTTCCAGAACTAACTGGCACAGGAAACATAGTCTTTACCTGACACCCTGAACGGGGTCAGTAAACGCTGCAATAACAACAATTCATGACAAGTAGAACAATTGATAAAAAGAATGCTCACCTCTAATCTTCGAAGATTATGTTCCGGTGAACATTCTCCACAAAAAGCCGGCTGTCAAGGATTATACATCCCAGAAGTGGGGCCGGTATTGGTCAGAGCACATAGTGTGCACGCGCTCCGGACCAAGCTTAATCTTCATCTGAGGAAGCAGCCCGCGAAGGCACCCTCCTCAACTTCGCTCGGATCCATAGCTGAGGCTTCGGATTCGCTCGTAAAGACAAACGAACATTTTNTAATTATGCAAGATATGGGCTGTCTTGCATGGGACTTTAGTAAGGAGCAAGGCTGGATTTGCGACAATTGTTCCTCTAAAGAAACAAGCTTGGAATGTGCATTTTAAAATTGTAAATTGCATCCTTCCCAGGGTTGCCATATATGTAAAGTTGTATTATGTGTTCGGTGCTTCATGCCTTATCATATGCAAAACTAGTTTTATCAGGTGTCTGCACTGGATTCTGTAGCCTATGTTTGTTTACTTTAATTTTGTTTACTATATTTAGGCTCAAAATAATGAAATTAAAAATGATTGTACAATAAAAGGAAATGAAATATAAGTTCCTCAAAATTTTGTATTATTGTACCCTATAACAGCCCAACCTATTATATATAGTAGTCTCGAAATTTAAATATATGATACATTTTATCAATAAAAATTTTTATAGACAAGATCAATATAACCAAATGACTTTAATCATCTTAAAAAAATGTCAATCAATCATCATAAAAGTTCTAAGTTAGTTAATACTTAAAATGCTTGATCCAAAAAGGAGCAACCAACGCATTATTGCAAAAAAAGTTACCAAAATTCCTAATGTATCTCTGCCTAACTAGACTAACAAATGTTCAGCAAAGACCTTATCTCAACATCTTTCAACTATGAGAGCAACGGTTCATATAAAAAAAAAAACTGACTGGAAACGAGTAGACACTATTCACAGGAATATTTCCCATAAACTGCAGCTAATTTATTATTCTTGGAGAAAGAAATTTTTGAAAATCTTTATGCTCTTTATACATAAGTACATTGCTTTCAATACTCAGTATATTATCTCACTTCATAAATTTTACTACCTTGACAGGTAAAGTGACCCCGGAGACAAAATTTACTATTTTTCACAATCTTTTCCACTATTTTTCATATTTTACTACTTTACTGCCTAGAAAACACTGTATAATTATTGAGACAGTTATTAGACATGATTTTCTAAGCAAGGCTTGTTGTTTCATCTCTTTTTAATGCACTCACACATTAATAAAATTGTGATGAGCAACATTAATTTGCACCTTATATCTGATGTTGATAATAGCAATTGGAATACCATAAATGGGATGCTTTGCTCTGTGTCAATTGCAAAAAAATGGCCAAGAAAAATTAGGATACATTTTTACTTAAATGCATTCAAAGATTTTAATAATTTCGTTCCCAAAAATTAATAAGAGAACACATTTGAAGACGTTTAAAAGGAACAACATTTTGCTTGCTATTGCGTAATTTTTTAGATAAAACAATTAATAACATTCAGGTAAGAATATCATTATGGAGTTGAAAGCGTAATCACCGCATTGTAGGAACACGCGCAGATTCTTAGCGGGAGAACATCTACCTTAGCATGGCTAAGTTAAGTTATTTCAGGTTAGTTTAGGTTTGTTGGTTTTTTCACTTACATATTCAATGTTTTTATGACTTCAAAGTTGAACAACTCAAAAATTTTGCATCAGCAAGCAAAACGTCATTCCTGTAAATTGTTCTTAAATGTGTTCCTTTAGTGATTCTAGGGCACATTCTGTGAGCACGTGAAATTATAAATCGACCAAAACTAGCATTGTCTGTAGAAAAATCATAGACAAAGTTTTGCATCTCTCTTGTAAACACTAAACTTTTAGGTGCAAAGTATGAAATCATTTTAATTTATCTGAAAGTTTTAAAATGAGATAAACTACACAACCAAAAAATGCTATAGTTAAGCTACATTCAGCACACTAAATACAAGTTTTATGGTGTGGCAATCCAAACTAGCTTTCATCCTGAGCACTGTTGGTTTACAGTTTGCTCCTTGCTAATTTGGATCAAAAAGTGCAAACATAATTTTTTACATTACCAATAAAGTTTTTATTATGAACCCATTATAATTTGTCATCACATCCTACTTACTAACAAATTAACAGATAAAATTTACATAGTACTATTAAAGCTGATGGCACTCTGCTACCATATTTCGTTACCATTTTGGAATGAACAGCTCATGAAAAATTAGTCTACAAAATTTAAAAATAAACCGGATGTCATTAATAAATATTGAATTGTAGTACATTCTAATTTCATACTTATTTTTCTCTGCCCTGTATTTTAAATTCGATGCGAGTGCATAGCATTTTCCAATGGAACTGGCATTTGGTTTCAAATATTTCATCAAGAATTGCATCGCCAAGTGCAAAGATCAGTCAAAAACCATATTTTCTACATTGAATTCAAATACATTTTAAATTTCTTACCTTCAAGGTCTGCAAGCCCGTGAATGGCGAAAGGATTCTTCAAAAGTCAGTCATTTTGGAATTTGACTTAGATCATTTAATTGGACATTTCCACTCGCTGCAATCCATTCTTTAAAATAAACACGTGGATATTAGAAATATCGTGAGTCTGGTTGGTTTTTAGAATTACTTTCGCACCCAATAAAAGAACACTTTTTAATTCTAATTCGAGGCAGCAGTGACATTGCAACCTCCTCAACACGTGAACAGTTTGAATGACGCTGCAAGTTTGTGATGTCGTACCCGATTCATGAACTCGTCAGGCTAACAGTGGTGCCAGATTTCGGGCTAACAGCGTTGCCAGATTTTAGCGCTGCTATTGGTCCGTTTCCATGACGTCCCCTACACACCACTCGATTCTATGAAAGACTGGTTTGCCGCTACCTCCTTTATGTATACCGTGACTGGGACTCCGTATAGCTTCAGTCTACCCTATGGGTTTATAGGGGGAAGTCGCGTAGCTCCACTCCTCTGCCTGGATTTTGCGCTACAGACGTGTTCGGGTACCGTTTACCCACGTTCAGTGATAAGTGTATATAGGATTATATACACTTTTATATTATACACTGGATTATTTACAAGATTATATACACTGGATTATATACAAGGCAAATAATCCAACGCTAGGACGCAAGGAATTGCACAGGAGAAAATTCATGCTTAGACTGGCCCTGCAACTAATCAAGCCCTCAGCGCTGGAACGGATGAACAACCCGTCTCAGCATCGCCAGGTGAAGCTGGCCATAAGACAGGTGTGCTCCCTCAACCTCCCCTCTGGCATAGCTGCAGGTGCTGGAGCTTCGGCAGCCGAGATGAGGAACCCTATGGTCCGTTGCACGAAGTGTGACTCCAAGGCAGACAAGAAGACACGTTTCAGGTGTCACAGTTGCCGCCAACCTGTCTGCCCGAGCCACTACTTCCCCTACTGCTGTGATTGCCTCTAAGGCTGAGGAAGGTAATAAATATAAAGCTAAGATTTTGAGTGCGGATGTGTGATAAAGTGTTTATGTTATGTAAAAAAAAATTTAATAAGCCATTTCAATAAGTACTTCAAAAAAGTGGGAAGATTCAACATCAATGACAGGAGGTTGCAAGGGATAGACACCAGTGGAGATGTTTGGTGTGGGCGATCATCAGGCTAAACCTTTATTGTATCTTAGTAGCCTTTTTTACACAGTTTCAATGGGTTTTATAAGCAAAAAACACATTATATTCCACAATTTGTCATTTTTGGTGCACTAAAAAAAGGGTGTTTTTCCTACTCTCTTCCCTACAGTTCCCGCATCGCCAGTGCATTGATGACCCCCTGGGATGAGAGCCTGACATCCTTGGAAGCGTGTGGGAGCATCTGAGCGATTTTTATGGGAGGGTTTCTTTTTGCTCATTTTTTTGCAAAAACACTCAAAATTTTTCACTTATTCACATTCCTTCCTTTTTGCTTTTTAATTTTAGTTTCTTAAAGGAAGTTTTCTAATTTAATCGTCTGATCACTAAGTAAGAGGACTATATTTAGTGTTAACGGGATCGGATTATTAAATTTGTATATTTACTATTTTCTTTAATTTTCCAAAATCGGGTATAAACTACCCACGTACAGTGGCCGTGCGAAAGGGAAACAGGTTCAGTGTTCCAGGGTAAAGTTACCGCTGATATAATAGCACCATTCATTTCCAATACCATCAACCAGTCGCTTCTCCTAGGCATTCTCTCAGACTGTCTAAAAATTGCCAGAGTAGTGCAAATTTTTAAATGTGGTGAAAAAACTTGCCTGAACAATGTAGACCTATCTCCAGACTACCAATAATTAATGAAATATTCGAGAAAATTCTATATATAAACTGTATTCTTATTTTGAGTAAAAATAATATCTATACGAAAACGATTTGGTTTTCGCTTTAAAAATTAGATGGCGAAAGCTAAATTCAATCATTTACAATATATTTATTCCAATAGAGATAGAGGAAAGCTTGTTCTCTTCGTGTTTTCAGACTTCCAGAGACCATTTTATTGTGTGGATTATAACATTTTATTCTCGAAACTCCACTGTTGTGGCATTAGAAGAGTTACTCAAGATTGGTTTAGATCATACCTAACAAATCAGAAATAATACGTTGCCATTGACGATGCACAATCGGAACTACAGACAGCTAGCCATGGAGTTCCGCAAGGGTCTGTCATTGGGCCTCTCCGATTTTCAATCCTTATCAATGATATAGTTGAATCTACGTCTTTTTAAATTTACACTTTTTGCCAATGACAGCACGCTTTCTACGGTCCTTCTAAACCAAAATCCCGTTTAATTGCGGAGAGTATAAATTACGAACTCCAAAAGTTTTCGTTGTGGCTTAAAGCTAATGAAATAAGCCTAATATCGGTAAAACAAAATATATTTCCTTCTCACATAAGAGACATATATCTCTTCCACGCATATTGGTGGAGGTGAAAACGAAGAAACCTACTCATGTAAGTTTCTGGGCATCATAATAGATAAACATTTGACCTTTAAAGAGTACATCACTCAAATTAGTACTAAATTATCAAAATCCGTTGGAATCCTCCATAACGTGAAACAATGTATTGTCATAAGAAGTATTAAAAATCCTTTACCGAATGCTCATTTCACCAAACCTAGATACAATACGGAATAGAAGCATGGCCCGGATCTGATGAAAATAAGACCGACATACTCTTTACGCTGCTAAAAAGAGCCACTAGAGCATTGAAAAAATTAGGCTATAATGCTCACCTGAATGATTCATTGAAAAATTTAAAAATACCCAAACTTCCGGATATCAACAACCTCTCTATTTGTAATTTCATGCTCGAAACACTGACCAATAATGGCGACAGAGACCTCAAACAATTATAAATTGCACAGAGTGGTCATCACGACTATTTAATCCGAAATAGAAGTAACTTCATAGTTCCTGATTATTCGAAAGCTCGGTCACAACACAGCATCTTATTCATGGGAACTAAGACTGGGAATTCAATCCCTGCTGAGATCCGTCAAAGATGTTCTTACAAAGCTTTCAAAATGAATCTTGAATCCCTTTTCATATCGGAAAGATATTTAAATAAGGTAACCAAGAAAAGCTTATCTCCTAAATGACTCATCCTGATAGGGTAATTCACCATGGTTGATGATAATGACCTTTAATCTGTTCTCAAGTCGTTTTTAGAATATACTGCTAACATCTAGCCCATAAAAAACAATATTTTAAAATTAAGCATCAAATCTCGAGTGAACTAATTCATTGTTCAGTCAAATGCGTAACTAGGTTAAGTGGATTAGGTCGATCATTATTCTACACTTTAGAATAGCGTTGATGATAGGATGCGCTTGAAGTCACTGAACTTATACGGGTAGCTATGTGTACTCGAATGTGTCCATTGTACTAGGCTTAAGAAACTACTTTCTACTGTATCACTTGTAGTAAAAAAATTTAATCGCTTATTGTAACCTCAAGCAAAATCACTGCCGATGTGTCGCGAAGACTTTACTCTTTAAGAGGAGTTTTTTCAAGCGCTCATATTTTTTCAACGGGAAGGACTGATAACTTCGAGCATTAGATTGGCTACATCGTTTGGTCAATGCAATTCCATTCGGAAATTTATAGTTTGCAGAACTCAAGAGAACGAAAGATTGATTTAAAAAACAAATAAATCAGCTATTTGGTTTCATATACTTAGAAAACCTTTCGATTGAGAGTGCACTTCAGCGCGTCCTTGAGTGCACTTGATCCAAAGAGGTGCTCGTGCACTTCAGCGGTAAACGTGCTGTTTTCAGAAAGATAAAAACAGGTTCCAGAGGCAAACCTTTTTGACTGACGCAACTAATGACAACTAAGCTCCAATCCTCTCTGCAGGTGTCAGATGACAGAACATACCGATGAGATGTAGGAAGTTTGGATTTTTATACAAACTGAACACACGTCCAATTTTAACATGGAGGCTTTACTTTCCATCGATAGGTTTCATCACGAATAATGAGGAGTAAGTTGAGAACCGGAGAGCTAATTTTGATTTCATTCGCATATTTTCGACCACAGACTTTACGGTAATGGTAGAAGATCCTGCATATTACATTCAAGATTACCTCGAAAGTTTTTAATATGAAATTAAATTAATGTAATGTGATATATGTAGCTCTTCTGAAAATAGCACATCAAAGACACCAATCTATTTTTCTGCATTAGTGAGTCTTTGCACACAATTACCCGAACAATCAAAGAGTATTTCGTATTAAAATGAACACTGATTTTTGAAAGTACGCCTCATAAGATAGCGCGTCTTCTGAAAAAACGAATATCACTCTTAGTGTAGAACATATTGGGGTAGATGAGTGCACTTGAGACGTATTGTGGTGGGAAAAGTGCACCTCGTGGGATGGTCTTTGTTAAGGGGTAGATCCAAAGGGGAAGATCTCCATGCATAACTTCAACGATTTTTAAAAACTTGATCCGATTCGTTTGAAATTTGGCCAGTATATGTATTTGTTGAAAAAAACACATTTTACTCCTTAACTTTTTCGATTTAGGCCTTTTTTTGAGAAATATGAAATATTGTTTTTTTTGTACACTTTTATAGAATTTTCAAAGGAATGGAAGTCATTGATTTTTTATGCTAGAACACAATCAAAGACAGTTTTAGAATCCTTGAAGCATTGCAAACAAAGTTATCGTAGAAAATTTTCCATTTTCAACTTATCGTTTTTTATATACGATATTTTTATCACTAACTAACATATACACTAATTTTGGATTTTTAGATTGATAAAAAAAAATCCTTTGCAAAATTGGGAAAGAAGCTACTGTAACTTTGTTCGCAATGCATCAAGGATTCTAAAACTGTCTTTGGTTTCTTTATCGCATGAAAACTCACCAACTTCTATTCTTTTGAATGTTGAAAATTAGAGGTTTTGGGTATAAGCCGAAATCAAAATTTTTGGTTGAAGTGTAAGATAATGGAAAATTTATGTAATTGAATGCTGTTTTCATTTTTATTTCGATAATCTCCATGCATAACTTCATATTCACTCTGTGAATTGTTATTTACAAAAAAATAATTAGAATTTTTTTTATAGAATTATGAAATTTTATATTTGTAGTCCGATTCCTGTAAAATTTGACCATTATATGTAACTTTTGAAAAAAACAGTTTCTTCTATTCATTTTTTTCTATTCAGGCCTTAGTTTTTTGAAAAAATTGAACATATTGATTTTTTAGTTCATTTTTATTGTTTTTTCAAATGAATAGAACTCATTGAGTTTCTTTGCTGGAACAAAACCAAAAACAGTTTTAGAATCCTTAAAGCACTGTAAAGAAAGTAGGGTTTTAAATTTGTCATTTATCGTTTTGCTTTCTTTTTTCTTTCGACCTCATATATGAGGTCGAAATGGGGTCGAAAATTCAAGATTTTTAGTCCCCTTACACCCCCCTTGGAGAGATCTAGTGTCGGTAACGCCATAAAATTTTAGGACCGAATAGTCCACCACCTTAGGGTCCTTTCTCAACAAAAACATAAAAAATACTCATCGGACCTACAGGGACCTGGCAGGGGCCTGGAGTGACCCCCTTGAACCATCGGGCTTGGAACAGCAATCGGAATAATACATCCCCGTACACATTTGTGATCAATAATATATATATGCTTTTATTCAATAACATAAAATCCAACGAAACTTCACTACGGCTAAAATGCTTTATGATGCAGTTTAAAAAAATGATGGAATTTAGACCAAAATTTTCGAACATTGTCTTCCGAAAAATGCTCTAATAGTGAATTTTTCATATATTAAAAAAATGAGCTGATTTCTTTGAGAAACCATATTTCATCGGAAAAAAGAGCGTTCTCCTGAGTTTGTGAATCCATCAGAGTTGGCTACAAGAAATAAAAAAATCAAAAGATGGTTATCAATATGAATTAATAAAAAGTCGTGGGCGATCCCAAAGTAAAGAATATTCAATTTTGAAACCGGTAAATATGTTTCTTGGGAGCTATCCGAACCAGCACAAGATCCATAGAATGAATATTGGAATGATAATTCAATCAGTCAGTTTAAGCCTCCTAACGACGACAGATGTGCTCCCCAAAGAGATGAAAGATTAAAGCTTCGTTTAGAATAGAGTTATAGGAACGCGGAATCTATACTCAAAGTGTGACCTCATAAAAGATCTCTAACACTTAGGCAGTGTATGTTAGGAAATAAATTTATGAAACAAAATAAAAGCGGAATAAAAATGTAGCTGTTGCTGAAAAATAGAAGAGCAATGGAACGAAAAAAAGGGTCTTTACAAATTAAAAAAAAAATTCACTTAAAACAAAAAACACCTAACCTTCAGCTGAAGGTTAGGTGTTTTCACACCTAACACCATCACACTTTTCACACCATCACACTTTTCACCTGAGAGAGCTAATTCACATAGGTAAAAGAGTTGTATACTCTTGAGGGCCACAGGTAAAATAACGCATACATCTACTGTACCTGCAGTTTTATTCCATGTGCAGAAGTATGTTGGGAGATCTCATCTATTCACTCTATAGAAAATTATATTTTGATCCGTCTTCCTAGAACTAGTAAAACAGCTAGAAGTGTGGAGTTGCTGGAAGCACTAGAAACTTCCTTCCTCGTGAGTAGATTTTGGCCTTGATCCCACGACATATCTGAACTAGAATTGGGAAATATTTTCCCTTGGAAATGCACAAATAATATAATAAAATTTAAATGATTTCCAACACCTGGGAAGCATTTGTAATGAGGACAAGTAACAAAACTAAGAAAGTCTCTAATGATAATCTAAATATTACATCCATAACTATAACTTGCTACGCAGGCTTTTCACTGAGAAAAAGAAGACGCTCTCATCTTCACCAATTATTTCTCTTCAAAATATTACGGATCATTCGATATGAAAAATATACCGTTGAGAATTTCAAGGAAAAACTGTAGTATGCCTCAAGTAAAAGGTATATTTATAACTACAACTGACATCTTCGCAATAAGAGTATAACCGAGGTCTTGCCCTGCAGCTGTAAAAGCAACAGAACTATTTCCAGGGGCTGAGGAACCATCAGTCACAATTTATGCTCGTTAAAAATATCATCCTGAGATTCGTTGTGTAACAAAGCAGCTATAAAATTTGCAGTAGGCATTCTCAAGTAGAGATGAGATTTAATTATCTTCAATGAAAGTGCTAAGAAAAATCGCCGTCCATCGCTGTAGTTGTCAAGCTTAACCTTATTATATGCTAAATATTCTAAAATAAGTACGCGTCAAAGTTTCAATGTGCACATGCTAAATAACTTTTAAAATCTCTATTTCATCTAAGAAAAAAATATATAAACTTATATACGTACATGAGATTAATTCAATAAGATAAACATTTCAATCAATGGGTGAGGAGAGATGCAAAAATAAATACAAGGTGAAGAACACAAATTTTGAACATCGTCCGAACCCACATTAAGAATATTCGACTACCAACGTTCATCTGGCTAACTAGCAGCGAATAAAATATCCAATGCACGCGCAAAAATTTAGCAAATTTACAATGAATTAAAAAAGTTAGAGTTCGCGAACAGATGCATTCATAATTCATTGGTTCACATTCAACACACACCCCCCAAAAAATATAATTTTACATTGTCAACTCCTATAAAAATCAATCTAAACGCTTTATTTTCCAGAAATTGAACACTTTTTTAGCCCTGGCCCTTCTACTCAAGACCAGGGTACCAGTAGTAAAAAAAATTCAAAATTGGAAACACTCTTCATTAGCAGCTAAACACGAGCGCTAGTGCTAAAATTTCCGTACATGTGTACTCCGCCCACAAAAGTTTGAAAATTAAATGCGTTCGAATGTTAATTTTAAGAACGCAGTTCAGAACATTCTCCAAATGATACCTTTAAAATTGTGAACCTTCACAAACTCAATGGAAGTGTGTTTGTTGTTTTTCTTCATAGTAATTGACAGTGTGCCTTAATTAACATGAAATTCAAATCTTCATGGTTAAAACTACTTTAATCATAATTTGATATTTGATACCAATCCAAAATGATTAAAAAGATTTATAAAGAATCAAATTTTACGGCTTTCTAATCAAGTGGATGGTTAAAATACGACTAAACGCAGGGTAATATTGCTATCTTACTAATTTTTGTGGCACACTTCTCTCTTTCCTACACTCGGGAAGATCGCCCGTTGAAGGCAACACCGAACCTCAGCAAGAGAACATTGTCACACCTGATGGTGACAACACAGAGCTATTTCCCCGCAGCGCCCTACTCAAGTGATGCTCTGAAGCGCTACTGGTCTCTCATATACTCGAGTGGATGTCAGGTGCGTCCCGCAAAGCAGTGGTCGCATTCTTTCCGCACAAGTGTTTCTAATACGACACATGTACTATGTCGACGTGGCATTATATATATATTCTCTTTCACGTAACATATAAAATTTTGATCATTGTTATTTTTTTAATATAGTCGTAATATTAAAAATGATCCTAAAGCTTTCTCATCAAAATATCAATGATAACATACAGCAATTGGATAAAAATGAAAACATTCTGCAATTTCCATTATAGGCAAATTCAATTTCCTGCTTCATTCGTGTGAGACGCAGCAGCAATAATATTGTTGTGAGCTTAGAGCACAAACGAAACGATGAATTTTTGCATCATGTTTCGGCACGTAATTAGACGTCTTATGGTAGTAGGGAAATAAAATCCAACAAAGCATTTTCGTATTAACATAAAACTGAATGAACATATACTTGATTCGTTGAAACGAAGTAGCCGAAAAATGAATCATTGTTTCCCATTTATCATTGGGGCGCATTAAACGATTAGTAGGCATTTTTCATGCACGGAAAACAGCAGTGGGTATACCCCCGAGAAGGGCATCTCGCACATTGATGGAATATTTACCGGGAATTTCTTGTTAAACGGACGTATTGTGCGATATTTTCGCAATCATGTATTGAAATAAGGGCTCAATCTCAGCATTCCATTGTCAGTATTTGACACGAGGCCATTTATTGTTTGCCAGATGGAAAAATTAACTACTGTATCCAAGACGCTGCAAAGGAAATACCGACTTCCGAAGTTCAGAGACTTACACACATTTATACATACATTCATCCACTTCTAACAATTTAACAATTTCCAACGTGAAGTTTCCACTGTTGCTAATCACTACTTCAAATCCCCAGTGAACTTTTTTGCTCATATAATACATTAAATTTTCTAAGCAAGAGAAAGATTTAGCGACATGTTTCATTGTCTTGCGTACAATCATTTCTCGTTCAATTGTATATCCGACGGTCTGTTTGCAGTTTTTGGTGGTCCTCTGTACTGAACTTCATTTTAGAACCTCGAACCGTCATCGAAGATGGTGAGCGGGAATGATGGATATTAGAGGTCTAGTCATGTATGTAAATCTGTAACAGAGATAAGAGTAAATCCGACTCTGTACACAAATACCAAGTCACGATCACTTTCTGCCACCGAGTCAGTAAAAACTACAAATACATGCCACCAAAGAACTTCAAAGCGCTATGAAGATGATACAATGGGTAATTTTGTTAAAAACGTTCTCTAATTATAAATAAATGGCTGACGTTCTGATGCCAAATTCCTCAATAATAACTCACTGGTTCACGAATATACGGTGATAGTCATGGGAAAATTTTTTACGAGTAAAAAAAGCCTTGTGAGAACAATGATCGTTTTCCTAGCAAAGTTCGGTTTTCGTGCCATTTGATGAATGATTTTCTTTTGTTAATTTTGCAAAGGAGAACGTCTATCAGCTAAAGTGAGACGGTTGATGTCATTGGTGTTCCACAATTTCTCATTTTGGAAGATTAAGTCGCAGATTATACATGAGGTGCTCAGACAACTGTTGTGATTAGTTCGTTAACCAAATGTGCCTCCTTGATTAAAATGTGTATAAACTATTTCACAGAATGAGATCAGGGGCAGAACGTTGGAAAAATTAATCAAATGAAATATTGAGGGAGAGCACATACGGTAAATTTTGTCTCATGTAGAGTCCCTCTCTGAAGATAGGAGAGTATCACACTAAGCAGTTACATCGTCCTTTATCATTTTTCAGGATTTTCCATTGTTCGGAAAGACTTTCTTCCACTGTAGCAATTTTTCAAAATCATCGAAAGATATCATTTGGAAAAGGGCTATTTCCTTGAGTGAAAGCATACTTATATTACAATTTAAATAGGTAGCCCTTTCATTTCTATTTATCCAGATGAATTTGAATATTTCACAATTTCTCATGTTCCAGTTATTCTTATTTAAATAGTTCATTTCAAAATATCGGTGTCGGTAACAAAATGAGTTACAACCACAACAATTTTTCTCGAATTTATTAAATTTACTTCTGAAAACTCACAAAATTTTCAAACGATAGTCAGTAATTGTTCGGCTGTGCAACGGTTTTTTCGGCGCGTAGGAGGTGAACAAGAAAAATCACGATGAGGTTTTAAGTAAGTTCAGAATTTTTCACGCTCTGAGTGCTCCGAGCAAGGAAGATTAGGGTTTCCCACTCTCTGTTTGGCCAGACAGGGGAATGCGGCAGAAAAGAGAGGGGGATGCAGGCTCGCTGAGGTAAAACTGAGAAAAATCGAAATTTGAGAATGGCCTATTGAAAGGGACAGGAGCATGGCACAACTTGACACATTCGTAGAAAGCTTCACTTTGTCGGTCTTGCTATTTATTTTCACAAATATTAGTAAATTATGACAGCAGTTTTATTTTTACAATTCAAGGAGTAGTAAACACATCCACTGATAGTGTGATTTGTTTGATTTGTGCAACTGTTTTTCTCTCGCACTTTAAACAATTATTGCACCATTGTTTCTGCACGTCCGCCTGCGACTGAG
>JACJUY010013128.1:3097-20514 GCA_014220935.1 Platorchestia sp. MABIK | reverse complement strand
CAGCAACTTCACTTTAATCCACCACAATTTACGTCAGAGGATCAGTAGCGCGCGGGCACACTCGGGCAAGTGTCCATAGGGCCCTCGCGGTACATCTTTGCATCGTGCGGTAGTGGCACTCAAAGGAAAACTTGTGGAAAACCACATTTTTTGAGCTATCCAATGTTCGAAATCTGTTCATTGTACGAGTTTTTATCAAAAATAGCTTTTAATTTGAAATTGTTAAATGTAAGGGGTAAAATTACTCTAGTGGTGTAACTTGAAAACTTTATTTTAAAAGTTTGACAGAAATTGAGGTCAATATTGAATTTAGGCCTTTCACGGAAATTAAAAATTCCGTTCCAAAGAATCACTAAAGGAACACATTTAAAAACGTTTTACACAAATGACATTCTGCTCGCTGATGCGTTATTTTTGAGTTATTCAACTTTGAAGTTATACGCACTTCGTATATAAAAGTGAAGGAACGGATACATAAATATGCTGTAATATGGTATTAACGCAACGATGGGTGAGGTTAGGGTAGGTTATGGTCGGTTAGTTAAATAAACTGACCTAAAATAACATGATTCAACCTAAAATAGCTCACCTTAACTTACCCAAACCGAGCCGTTTTCATTTCCCGCCAAGAAGTGGGCGTGCCCTGCCAGAAAAGTGGGCGTCACCCAACAATGCGGCGACTAAGCAACCGACCATGTTATGTAATTCCTATCTGAACGTAATTATTGTTATATCTCTAAAATAACGCATAAGCGAGCAGAATGTCATTCGTGCAAATCGTTTTTAAATGTGTTCCTTTAGTGATTGTTTGGAACCAAATTTTTAATTCCTGTGAAAGGCTTAAATTCAATATTGACTGAAATTGACACCTTTTTAATGATGCTAGGTGTATATTTTTTTTTTGGTTAGGTTCCTAGCAGGATGTAATTTGAGGATTAGAGGGCACAAATTAGAAAACAGTTCCAAAAATATTTGTGAATGGTCATAAAAATAGTTAACTTTTCTCCTCATTTTATGATGGAAGGTTCATATGATCAATAATATTTTGAGTCATTTACGTGTTTTAAATGTTTTCATTGTCATTTGATGAATTTTTAGACTAATAATTAGTAAATAATCAAGGATTTTAAACTTTTTTTTTTAAACCCTTGCAAGCTCAATCGCTTGAACTTGAAGTTGAGGACATTGTCAGAGCTTTTGCAACAGCCTTCAAACCTCATAACTGTCGAGATCGGACTGACGCACACCATTATCCGCTTTGAATTGTAACTCAAGGAATAATCATCCAGAGGAGGTATCAATTCCCTGCATTAATATTTATGAGTGTTGAGCAAATTACCAAATGAAGCATTGAAGTTGAACAACTTGCAGGAACAGATATAAAGTTGCAACACTTTTGTTTTAGATTTTAAATTATTTCTTAAAAATAAGATAATCTGTAAAAAAGCGCGCATTTCAGAAGTGAAGCGCTTAAAAAAATACAATATTTCTCTCATGGTGTCGCTTCTAACTCAATTTTAAACATGCATGTTATTTGGAGTATTTAGCTATAGTGTTCATGGTATTTTGCATACACTCTAATTTCATGAAAGGAATAGAGACATCTCTTTTCGGTAAGGCCGAGTGGCTAAAATATTATTTTCCTCAGGCACCGGTAACAGCAGGGTGTAATTTGATGATTGGAGGGCACAAATTAGAAAAAAGTTCCAAAATTTTTGTGAATGGTCGTAAAAATAGTTCACTTTTTCTCCTCATTTTATGATGGAAGGTTCATCTGATCAATAATATTTTGAGTCATTTACATGTTTTAAATGTTTTCATTGTCATTTGATGAATTTTTAGACTAATAATCAGTAAATAATCAAGGATTTTAAACTTTTCAAAAATTAAATTCAGTTAAGTGCTTGAGTTCTTTAACAACTTCAAGTGGCTATTTCTCTCTATAATATTCAACATTCTTGTCTTTTAATGATTTTCTTTGGATGAACCCAATTGCGTTACCTTTGATGTAAAACTTATCCATCATATAAAGGGCATTTAAATATCCTCACCCTAAGTTTAATATATATACTAGTACTTCTTTCAAATTGTAATATCATTTATCAATACCTCACAAATATGAATCTAAAATATCAGCAGTGACAAACCTAATGAATCACAACGCAAATATTGAAAAACCCTTGCAAGCTCAATCGCTTGAACTTGAAGTTGAGGGCCGACATCGTCAGAGCTTTTGCAACAGCCTTCGCACCTCATAACTGTCGAGATTGGACTGACGCATACCATTATCCGCTTTGAATTGTTACTCAAGAGTCGAGGAATGATCATCCAGAGGAGGTATCAATTCCAAGCATTATTATTTATGAGACATCCCTTTTCAGTAAGGCCGAGTAGCTAAAATATTACTTTATACATATAAATAATATTTATAATATACATATAAATAAGTTTCTACCCCTCGGGTCATTGGGAGCATAGGTTTAGGTTAGTTAGATTTGTCTATGCTGTGTAATGAAAAATGGTGCTTCAGAAAAGATAATGTTAGGTCCCTTAGCTATTGATACACCTTGAAGACTTCTGTATTTTATTTTCGATTTACATTTCTGTTTCTATGCTATCTTTTCTATAAATGTTTTTTCCCATAAAAAATTACCTCTTCGTAAAGCTGAAAGTTTTCTCTTTCCAATGACATTAGTATCCGTCCAAATACTGAAAGAATTATGGTGTAAAATTATATTTAAAAACGATGTGTAATCATTTGAACGAGAGTAAGTTCCTTTTCACGTTCCTTCCGACAGTCACGGCGATTCAGTTACCTCCAAAATGTCGTCTGAGCAGCATGTCGATGCTCTGTCTTATCATAGTTTATTCTTCACTTTACATGGGAAAGCTACATGAAATTAAATTCGTTTGACTGCAACTCATAGTTCCGAAGTGCCATTGTGTCTGGTCATAATAAAGTTCCCTGATATTCTACCTTGGGTAACAGTACTAATGAGTGTATAAAAAAGTTTTATAACCTGACTGTTTGAAGTATATGGAAAATGAAGGTATCATTGTAATAAAAAAGTTTTTTTTTTTGTGGACATACAAAAGATCTAGAACGGTAAATTCAAAAGGTGGTGCATCCTGTATTGCAGATAGTTATTACATACTCATTACCGAAACATGAATGTTCAGAAAGATATGTTATTTGATAATATTATCCACCAATTAAAATTTCTACGTGCTCTGTCAAACTGTTCGAGCATCCATTGCCGTTAGTTTTGGTGGACTCTGCACACAAATCTTCAATTATTTCTGTAATGTCGCAAAAGTCTTCTAACGTGATTTAGTTGGACGAACGTGTAACGTCTGCTAAAAAGTATCACGCTCTGAACATGAATTTTCATTTATTCAAATGTATACCAAATGAAATTGGAAAGCTTCATTTGAAAAAAGTTATTTCTGATCATGAAAACCAAAAAATTGGCATAGAAAATGTAATTTACTGGCTGTTAGTTGAAAGCCACTCTTCTATTTTTGTAACTTATGAATTCAATGTATGACAGAAAATTCAATTTGAGCAGTTTCCAAAAAATTGTAGAAAATGATCATTTGTTTTTAAAATATCATGAGATAAAGATACTTAGTAGATAAGCATGCTTGGTATCTTTAATACTCATTCAATAGTTGAAACAAATTATTGAAAGAAAAGAATAAAAAAAGCTTTTGCTTTGATGCCGTAATAGAGGTTTCATAATTTGTATATACAAATTTAAAAAAATATAATACCAGCAACGATGCATTGTTGACAACACTTTTATAAGTGCGCACTTACGTTGAAATATGAGTTTAGGAACTTGCGATATCAGGGATTAATGTTGAAAATAAAATATTGATTGAAAAATTCTGCGTTTATGAGTATGAGGTTGTCATTCGACATCTTTTACTCAAACGTATCAAACGTGCATATAAACGATTTGGAAAATGGAATTGCCTTGCTACAGATTTTTTGTGAAAGTGTATCAAGTGGCTTTGATTAGAACATGTTTGTCAAATCAAATAATTTATATTTTATGGCAAATTAAGATTTTTTTAAATGTAAAACATCATGTGAACTTATTCTTATAAAGTTAATGAATAAACATCTAGCCAAAATTTTCTTATAGTTAGTCGTTTTTATCACGAAATAATTATTACACTAAATTGGACTTCATTTTAAGTGAATGCAGTTGCCCGTGGGATATGTAGCATTGATGACCTAATTTTTTTTTGTGCTCATGTCACTAGGAAATTAGAGTATTTTATTCACAAATGGAAGCACAGGAATTAAATGATTCATAATTTGTTTTTAGAGACTTTTGTTGCAATTTTAGATGAATAAGTCATGAATCGAACTTATTACATTTCTATCCCCGATGAATAATGTTGAAACAAAGTCAGTTACTTGGCTGACAAAATCTTGATTATCATTAACTCAATAAAACAAATTTTTACTTATAAATAAACATTCTCAATCTAAGCACTTCAATGCAAACAAAGATATTGTGTGATTTTACAAACAATATAAGGGAAAAACTAGATTTACATTTCAACTATTTTGCACCACGTTCATAGGGTTAAAATTTTAAATGCCTCATTACATTGCACTAAATCCTTATATCCTTAATTTAACATCAGTACATTACACTGCATACACACTGCCAAATTGTAACTGCAGGATAGAAACATTGAAATGATGTCAAAGGAACTTCTCCGCACTCCGTAGTTCATTTACATCCAGCAAGTGGTTTTTATGCTCGGAACTTGATCGCAAGGCTAATTTCTTCCTTTGAAAAGACTGGAGTTTATTATGTCTGCTACGGTATGCGGGGAACAATAACGAATAACTGTACCCATGAATATTTTTTTCCATAAATAATTACCTCTTCGTAAAGCTGAAAGTTTTCTCTTTCCAATGACATTAGTATCCGTCCAAATACTGAAAGAATTATGGTGTTAAATTATATTTTGATACAATGAACGAGAGTAAGTTCCTTTTCACGTTCCTTACGACAGTCACGGCGATTCAGTTCCCTCCAAAATGTTGTCTGAGCAGCATGTCGACGCTCTCTCATCATAGTTTATTCTTCACTTTACATGTGAAAACTACATGAAATTAGCGTTTTTGTGATTTGTTCCATATAATAAGATGTTAACAACCTATTTGTGGTCACTATTGATCAAAACTAGGGTGGCGGTTAAAATTTTGAGGTATGATAGAAATAGTTCACAAAAATTCGTTTGACTGCTACTCATAGTTCCGAAGTGCCATGGTGTCGGGTCATAATAAAGTTCCCTGATATTCTACCTTGGTTCCTAGACTAGAGGCATACCTTTCATTTGTTGAACATAGATGTTTTTTGGGTAGATATTTACTTCAATGCACCAAAGATTTTTATAATTTTGTTCCCAAGAATCGATAAAAAAACACATTTAAAGACGTTTTCCATGAATGACATTGTGCTCGCTAATGCGTATGTTTTGAGAAATAACATAAATAATGTTCACGTTGGAATAACATTATATAAGCTGCATTGTTGGAACATGCCCACCATTATGGCGGAAACCATCAGTCTTTGTATGACTAAGTTAACTTATTTTAGGTTCATTTTGGATAGTTAACCTAACATTACCTAACCTAATGTTGCCTATCGTTATGTCAATACTGTATTATGGCATATTGACATGTCCGTTCCTTCACTTTTATATATGACATTCTTATAACTTCAAAATTGAATAACTCGACAATTACGCATCAGCGAGCAAAATGTCATTCATGTAAAGCGTTCTTAAATGTGTTCCGTTGGTGATTCTTGCAAACCAAATATCTAAATTCCATGAGCGCATTGAAATAAATATCAACGGTTTTTTTATGATGTTAAAGCTTATCTGCGTTTGATTTACTGCTGGTATTTTTTTTAGCTTCTATAACTTTGCTCCATTTTAAAACCAATCTTTCCAACTTCTGTTTCTATGTGCAGAGGATCTTATGAGACCACACTTGGTATGTACGAGTAGATTCTCCATCCCTTTCATGTTAAAGGATGCTTTTATTGTCTCTTTAGAACACCTTTGGTGTAGTTAATAATGCTGAAACTAAGTTATGATCTGATTCATTTGTTCCTTTTCTGAGTGTAGGATAGTAAAAATATGTCCATCCTAGGCTATGAGGAATGACACACTCAAGGAGATACTGTTTGGTCACCTCAGCTATGGATAGACACTTAGAACTGCTCCTCTTTTTTTATATTTTTTATGCTATTTCTGTTTTTCTCTTCCTCCCTAACTTGTTTGTATCCACAACCTCTACTTGGAAGATTACACTTTGGGCATAGATTCAAATCCCCTTAATTCTATCCTTAATAGTCCATTCACCCTTCTTTTACAAACACCATTGTGGGGTTAGGAAGGCACAAACAAATCTTTAGTGTGTGATCTCTAGGCATAGTTTGCAAAAAGTAATACCTCTGTTGTCAACCACAATCTATTCCAAGAAGCAGGTTGTTAACTAAATTATTCATAAATTGAATCAATTTTTCACCTAAGATTTGTGGAAAATAAAAATAATTGGATTCCAGCCCCCATTGATTTGCTACTATCAATGACATATAGCATGTTTTTTAGATGAGAAATGCAGTATAATACTGTACAGAAACTGTTAAATGATAATAAAATATTAAAGAAATGATTTAAAAATTATGAAAACCTGCCTATGACAGTGATCTTACATACAGCATAAGCAAATGGAAGTGTGGGGAGGAGAGGATAGAGTTACTGGTTTGAGAAAGAACTCCTTGAAAGAATCGTGTATTGTTACTTTGGAGATGACTTCCCTACTTTGTTGCTTTAAGGATGATAGGAAGAACTTGTAGAATGTTTGTTGCTTTGACCTTTTTTTTGGAGTACTGCCCACAATGTCTTGAGCACTAATGATGCTGACTGAGAGATGACTTTTCTTAGTCTTGCTGTTTGTTATTTGAAGATTTGTTTATTAACTGGGACAAATTTTTTTTAACAAACTTGTAGATCATTAACCAATTTGTTCGTTAACTTAGACATTTGTTGACTGAGGTTCTACTGTACATACCTACATGTAGTTCTAAATTTTGTAGTATCGTAGGGGAAAAAGCAGTCCCCAATTTCTTCTAGCCTTTTATTGGCTACCAAATTAACAATAAGTTGAATTTTAATGAATGCTAATAACTGTCTAATTTATATAACTAAGCAATTGCATAATTCATTTTATCCTTTTCTGTGTTGCATTGTCAGTTTTTAAAATATCTTTTGTAATTTTGTTCCAGATTAAGAACATTAGCCATCATGTCTCAGTATAATTTCAAAAAGATCACAGTGGTCCACACAGCTGATGTAAGTATTAATTTTACCGAAGCTAATGTGTTTAATTTGCTAGGTTTGTAATACTCAACTCATTTTTTGTGACTTGAAAGTTGTGTAATATGTTATTCATCAACTTAGATCTTATTCATCAGTTATTGCAGGTTCTTCATGCTTGCTACTGCATGAAGCTCATATGTGTTATAGATAAACACTTCTAATATTGAAGCACCAGCAAATTTGTCGATGGTTATTATTATGAGGAAGTGATTCGATTCAATTTTTTCTTCATATTTTATTTAAAATCTTATCGTTTTGACCAAATATACTTACTATTTGATAAATTTCTACAATCAAAATTTTTTAGTATGTTACTTATCATTGTGTTCTTTTATGCACAGTTTTTAACTTTATGCTCTGCAGTTGCCCAATTGTGTTTATATATTGGTGGTATCTCGTTTCCAGGAGTTTGTCAATGTCATGCTGTCGCGGACGCAGCGCAGAACTCCCACAGTCATCAGGCGACACTTTGCTATCACTCGTATAAGGAAATTTTACATGCGTAAAGTGCGCTTCATTCAGGAACAGTTTGTTGAGCGTTTCTCAATGATTCTTCAAGAATTTCCTAAAATAAAT
The DNA here is from genome assembly GCA_014220935.1 of Platorchestia sp. MABIK. Classification (NCBI taxonomy): domain Eukaryota; kingdom Metazoa; phylum Arthropoda; class Malacostraca; order Amphipoda; family Talitridae; genus Platorchestia; species Platorchestia sp. MABIK. The sequence continues at coordinate 12,519 of JACJUY010013128.1, read as the reverse complement.
GTGAGTCTATTTATCCACTTTTTGAGAACAGTTTTTTATTAATTTGATTATGAATTTGTTGTACATGTGTGATGTTGGTAATTTTATATCCTTGTGTGGTGTTAGTGTTGCTTAGCTATGACCATTATACTGTAAATTTGATTGAATTCCTGTACAGTTTTGACTTCTAATTGAACATTCAGTTTATGGATGTTGAGCAAATTTTTTTCAAGAGTACAGTAGTTAGGTTTCATTTTGTATTTTAATTAGTTGCACTACGGTGATGAATGTTGAATTTTTGTTTTGTGTGTGCTGATTGATTTCAGTTTATTTTATCCATTATATAGCTTAATTGAATATGTTCCCAGGACCTTCATCCATTTTATGCAGAGTTGTTCAACATCAACTACAACAAAGAGCATTACAAAATTGCTCTTGGCCAAATCAACACTGCAGTTCATCTCATCACCAAGGCAAGTGAAGGCTTCTTAACATTTCACAGTATATTTTTTCATTTTTTGCTCCTTGCTGCCTCCTAAAGTTTTGTTCCGTTGGTTATTTGTTTGTACGTTTAATCATGTGGTAAATATAGCCCATTTTACTGAGGGTGCATGGGATAGGTAATACGAGGTGTGTGTAATTGATGGCTTGTCTATATCATATGTTGTGGGGGACTAGTGAGCCCTGGAAGAGGTGCTGTTCATTACCTCAGCTGTAGATGGGCTTCTGAAGTTTCATCTTTTGTACTAATTTACTTTTTTTTATACTCATACCTTGTGTGCCATCTTTTCTTCATTTTCATTGCTAACTTTCTGTTTCTATGAGCAGTGTAATTGTGAGGCAACATACCTTTTGCATTGAAAATCCTTTTTCTGCAGTCCATATTAAATGGTCTCCTGTCTTTGCTGTCTTCTAATGTTTGTGGCAATCTCAGTATTCTAATAGTAATGTTCATTTTAAGCCAAATTTTCGTATCAATATTTTCTATTGTTCTTGCTTACTCGCAGAGAATGTGGGCTTCTATAACATCCTACTTCTGAGTTTCTGTCAAGTGGGTCTTGATTACATGCAATATCTTTGCATAAGCACCTTTTTTGAGAGCAATTGTTTTGTAAAGTACAGTTTTGTTGTAGTTTTCATTGTGACCAAGTAAATCTTGTTTCTACATGTGTTTTTTGATATAGCTAGTGTTGTCAAGTACAGTTCTTGTTGTGAAATGCAGTTTTATAACAAGTTGGTTCTATATGAGGTTTATATTCATAGAACCTTACGTCATTAAGCTGTTTTGTGTACACCTTCTACATGCAGTTTGTATTCATCGGAAATTTTTTCCAGAAAGCTTGCGTCATGACGTTTACTGTAGCTAAGCTCTCATTACCTGCAGTCTGTGTTTGTAGGCACCTTGTTTGAGAAAGCTTGTGTCACAGTATAGTCTTATTGTAGGTTGGCTTTGACCACCTGCAATTTGTGTTCACCAGCGCCTTGTTTGAGAAAGCTTGTCATGGTATAGTTTTATTACAGGTTGGCTTCAACTACCTGCAGTCTGTGTTCAAATGTGTCTCGTTTGAGAAAGCCTTTATCATGACCATGTTGCATTACAGGTTGGCTCTGACTACGTGAAGTTACTGAAGTATGGTGACTCGCTGTACCGCTGCAAGAGCCTCAAGAGGGCCGCCATGGGTCGCATGGTGACCATCGTGAAACACCAGGCCCCCGTCTTTGTGTTCCTTGAGGAGGTGAGTTTCCAGCCTGGCCTGGGGCAACAAGGCTCAAATATCTGTATTGTATATTTAAAATTCAAATAAAAATAAAAATGAAAACGCGAAATTGGGTAATTATGTTGAGGTTAAAATGATTCATTGTGTTTCCAGTTTCAAAGAAATTGTGTTGTGTGGGACATTTTTGCGTGACTCGATATCTCATTTTCTTGATCATGGAGGAATGTGTCATGTCCAGTTCCTTTCATGTCAGTTTTGTATTGCATCACTAACTTTAATATTACAACAATCACTCAGGGATGTGGTAAAATCCTTTTCTTTATCTAAATGTGTTAATGTGATCATTGCTTCTGCTGCTAGTGGGCAGTGGTGCTGATTTTACTCCTTGCTTGCAAGAGTTTTCATAAAAAGTGTGTGTCCTAAGAAGTTGATTGTTCATTAAAAATGTCTAATCACATTTATGGCTTGTCTTTCACATTTCGTTTATACTAATATGACATTTGTATGCCAGGTTCGTCAACATTTGTCCCGTCTGCCCACAATTGATCCCAACGACAGGACCTTGTTGCTGTGCGGATGTCCTAATGCTGGTGAGTTGTTGGCATTCAAACCAAGTCAATATGGGGTTGATGGCACCGTAGAGGATGCACTCATTTGACTTCAACAGATTTTAAGGCCCTGAGACATTGTTTAGTTGAGCTCTTCTTCAGTGCTCGGTAGTAGGGCGGGCATCTTTCCATTGCAGATAGTGCTGCGCTTCATGGTCTGTTTATTCGTGTTAGTCATGTTGTGGAGCCTGACTCTGATGTTGAAAGTATGTGATCCAGTTCACAATACAAAATCTTGATGCTGCTTTAAATGTGCTGATAACATGTAGTTTATATTGAGCCTAGTGATTTGTTGGGTGGGAATTGACTCTTTGGAAAGTGAGGCTAAATTTTCACCATTACCTGTGCTTGTCTGTTAATAGTGAGTCAAACTTAGTACTTGAAATCCTTGCATGAGAAATTGGTAACCACATTTCAGCATAGGGGTGATATGACTGTCTCTAACGAGAGCCTTAAGTTATGAGTGGCATCAACTTTCACCTCATGCATTGTATGAAGAATTTCTGCTTGTAAAATGGTTATATTATTGAATGTATAGGGATATATCTTTCTAGACAACCTTGGTCAAGACTGCTCCTTATGGGACTAGCATAGACAATCTGTTTGGATTAGTTGGGTTTGTCTACCCTATTGGGACTGGCGCCCTCAGATAAATATTGTTAAATTACTCAAACCTTCAGGTCATCTGTTGATTAGCCTTGGGGAAACCTGTCGTTCGTGTCCGCTTTGTATCTTTCAGTTTTCATGCCGTCGTTGCTATCTCTTTTTAACTTGCTGTTTCAATGCATAGGGTATCCTGTGTGGGAACGCACTTTGTGGAGAGATTCCCTCGTTTTCTTCAGTCCGTTCTACAGGGTGCCTTCTTTTTGGTTTCATGAAATTGCCTTAGTTGTAGCTTGTAGTCTTCAACTTACTAATATAATGATTATTGGTTAAGACTGGCTGGTATGGTTGCAGGCAAATCGTCGTTCATGAACTTGCTGACCCGAGCTGAGGTGGAGGTGCAGCCATATGCCTTCACTACCAAGAGCATCTTTGTGGGCCACATGGACTATGACTACCTGCGGTGGCAGGTGATCGACACGCCTGGCATCCTGGACAGGCCTTTTGACGAAATGAACACCATTGAGCTGCAGGCAGTCACTGCCCTCACGCACATCAAGTCGGCCATTTTGTTCTTTGTGGACCTTTCCGAGACCTGTGACATCACCATCGAGAACCAGCTCAAGATCTTCCAGTGCATCAGCCCACTCTTTGCTGATAAGGTGCTTATTAAACCATTATTTGAAGTTGCTTTTGAAATGATTCTCATTTGCCTGTAAGGGGGCCTAAACAATTATTCAAAGCTATTTCTGAAATTGTTCTCATTTGAATTGAAATGAGTTGAATTATTGAGTTGAAATGAGTAAAATGATTTGTTCATAAAGTGATGATTGGCTAATTATCAGCTGTTACGTTTAGTCTCCTCTTGCTTAGGTTCGTTCTAAATTGGACTAAGGACCGATTTAACTTCTTAATGTTCAGGTCCATTTTGATCTTTATTTAAAGCTACTTTTATGTAACAAAAGTAATGAAAAGTTAGTTCCATTATGCTTGAGAATTAACACAGAGAACATGTGCTCGTAATCCTTGTGTGTGTGAGTCCAGAGGATAATTTGAAGATACTTTCAATTGCTCCTTAGATTGAGGTATGTTTGTTCTCTTGAAAACTTAGTCAAAAAAGCTATCAAAAGAAAACTGCTCTATTATATTTTTTATTTATTTATTACTCTTTAATTTGTATGAGTTTAACTGTTAGATTTGAAATGTTGCCTCATTTCAGCCCATGGTGCTCGTGTGCAACAAGTCGGACATCATCACCCTGGAGCAGCTGTCCAAGGACAGCCCAGACAAGTACTCTGCCATCAAGGCCATTGAAGAGAAAGGCGTGCCTGTCGTGGAGATATCAACGCTGACCAAGGCTGGTGTGATGGACGTGCGCAACGCGGCGTGCGAGAAGCTCCTGAACCAGCGCATCAACACCAAGCTGCACGCCAAGAGAGCGGAGGGCATACTCAACAGGGTCTACGTGGCCATGCCCAAGAGCGACGGCAAGGAGAGACCGCCCTACATTCCCCCGAAGGTGGCGGCGCTGCAGGCGCAGCACAAGTACATTAGCAAGCTCAAGGATGCACAGCCGGACCTCAAGTTGGAGGCCGACATTGAGGCTGAGCAAGGGGATGACTATGTCTTGGACTACAACAAGAATAAGGACCTCGAGAATGAAGAGTGGAAAACGGATAAAATTCCTAGGTTCTGGAATGGCAAGAACATTGCGGATTTCATTGATGCTGATTTTGAGAAGGTATGTTGTCTACGAGATAAGCGGAAAGGATGTTATTTTTAATTTATAAATTGCTAATATGAGCTGTTATCTGTATACGAACCGTACGTGAAATTATAGTTCATTTAAAAAGTTCTAGACGGCAAAGTTTTTAGTGTCATTTTGAAGCAAGCTACTGCTAAATTGTGACACTAGAGATAATGCAACTGTTCTCACACACATAGGTACCATACAACTCTAATGAAGTAGGTGCTATAAAGTTTGTTTTTGAATTTTATTTTCCTTTGCCCTTGTTCTTAGCAAAACATTTTCTCGACAAGTCTCGAGATAAAATTTCTTCAATTTTGTGATGAACACCTCGTAGTTTCTCCAAGGTCTAATAACTCCAGCTTTATTGCCAAGGTCAGGTGTTGTGCGTCTATTTGATCAAGCTACAGAAGTAATGGCTTCAACTCAGGACGAATTGCTCTATTTTAGAACCCTTAGTTTGTGTTTAGTTTTTCCTTGAGGTATATAAATATCTCTTAGTAAAAGTCATTCACAAATCTTGATCCTTTTATTCATAGTGTTATCTTTTGTCACCCTATGCACTTTTTAAAATATATATGTAAGCATCTATCAAGAAAATGGAAACAGTTTACAGCATTTTGAGATATTCGTCTTGAAGTATTTCATTTTGGTACTAGCATAATGAAAGACTGAATCATGTACATTTGGTGAGATGCAATTTGAAACGTTCCTCTCTTTCACAGAAAATGAGGCAACTAACGGAGGAAGAGAAAGACCGTATCGATGCTGGATTCTACGAAAATGAGTCTGAGGAAGAAACCGAACAAGATCTTGATTTCTTGAAGTTGGGGGCCCGCATCAAGGAGCAGATTGGCATCAACAAGATCAACGCTAGGATTGACAATGGTGTTGGTATTCGTACTACCAGCAGAGCGTCCAAGGTCAAGGTTCCTCTCAGGACCACCTCCACTCTCAGGTGAGTCTTGCTCTGGCCTCCAAAATCTCTGTCTGTAACTTGTCTATGAGTCCAAGGTCATTTTGACGCTCTCCGACTCCCTATGTGATGGGACACCGATAATGTGCTTAGCGTAAGCGGGCTCATCCTGACTGTACTGTGTTCGAGTGAAATACTCGGAGAATTGAAAAAAATTATGTACAATTATCAACCTCTGTGACTTTCGGCGCGAAATGTGCTTAGGCTGCGAAGCGCTAGCAATTTGCCTCACTTTACCACTATTCTCAAGATCGCCAGTAAATAACACGTGAAAAGTTTAGTTGGAATAGGTGCCAGTTCTTTGTTAATGAGCTCCTTTTGGTCTTCATACTGTAGTGGGATGTTCTGAGCGGGTGATGTAATCCTGAATTGTATCCGGTAATCCCCAAATCTGAAACATGTAATTGTTGGAAAGTTGAAAATTTGAGTCTGTTCTGCTTTTCTGATTGAAGCAGTAAAATGAACTAGCTGAGCGGACTGTGCTATCACCATCCTCTTGTAAGAGTTACAACATGGGTAGGTCGCTCGGTAAAGATGAGGGTGGGTTGCTGGAACTTCTGCTTTGGGGACCCAGCTACCGCTAGTGAAACTCAGCACACGTTTCAAAAGTAACTCGTGCTCACCTAGCCTAAGCCAGGGAGGTCCATGGGTGCAAATTTTGGGAAACGTAACCCTAAGTTTATTTTTATTGTTCAAATTGAATGAATAATGCGAGATAAATCTCTAGACGCGCCTGACAAGCCACGGAGAGCTGAGGCCACTAATAAACTTGTAAGAAGCACTGCCTCCATCCGAAGGCGGCAGTGGAATGCTGCTGCTGATGAAAAAATTGAATTTGTGAATTGTTGAGACTTACGCTTTTTGAGCTAGTAAATGATGTTCTTTCTACTATTATTCTGTAAACGTGTATCAATGTCAGTGTTTCTCAACATGAGTCCTGCGGGACTTCAGAATTTTTACACTGCTGCCGTCAAGGGATAAAACAGTGGTCAGTAATATACGGCTTTTTTTCGTAAATATTCACCTGTCGATGATTAGCTGGTGAGACTATTGCAATTATCTTACGAAGGAGAGATGCAAGGTGATTTAATTCGTAATAAGGTGAAGTGTAATTGAGATTGAATATTCAAATGGCACATGCCGTGTGTCAAGGTAACCATGCCCCGATCAGTAAATCACCAGCCATTGTCGACTTTAATTTAGTGTGCACTATTTACATGAATATTTTTAGTCTATCTTGAACGGATGTAATAAAACCATTTTCACGTTCCAGGGACAAATTCGAGAGCCTGGGCGTAGACATGAGCAGCACGAAGAACGCGAAGTTCACAGTTGCAGAGAAGCGCTCCCGGTCGCAGTCACGGGACCCTTCGGATGCGCCCATGAAGCGGATGCGGCTGGCCGAGTCCCGCGCTCGCTCCTGCTCCAGACCTCCTCGTGGAGAAGCCGGGGAGCCCGACCCCGAGAAGAGAGCCAAGCTCAAGGTCCTCCTCAAGAAAGCTGTCAAGAGGAAGCAGGTCAAGGGCCAGCAGCACGAGAGCGACCGCCATATCGTCAACCTCAAGCCGAAGCATTTGTTCAGCGGCAAGAGAGGCATTGGGTCGGCTTCTCGTCGTTAATTCAGAGCTCGCTTGGCTGTGGTGGGAGCTCCTCCAAGGCCGCTGGGTGCTGGCTGTCCCGTGTGTCACTCTACTTACGTGGATGGACGTTTGTTGCATTGCAAATTTGATTATTTTGCGGAACGATTGTTTTTACACACAGGCCATGTTAGAGTGGGCACCAAATTGTTGTTCCTGTTCGTTTAGTGAAATAGTATACTATAGGAAATTCACATTTAGTGCCCAATCTTGTTTCATTCTAAATTAAAGTACAACTGCGTTCCGTTTTCAGAAAAGTTTAGTTTGAAAGCTCATGTCCATCCATAAGAGTCGAGACCGGACGCGCTGGTGAGAAGTTCACTGATGACGTTTGCTGTAGACCTTTAATTTTAGAAGCATTGGTGCAGGTTAATTATGTTTCTTTATCTCTTATGCTGGGTCTACGTTACGGTGCCTAATGTGATGAGTTATTTACAAAATTGTACGAGTATGTTTTCTTCCAGTAAAGGTCGTCAGTGGAACAATCAAATTTTATTGTCCCGGTAAAATTTAGCTACAATATAACATCAATTCAGACTACAATTTGTGTTGATTCTACGCACGCGGCAGCTGTTTCATGTGAAACTTTGAATGATTGTCAATCGCTTCGGAAACGATCTTAACGGTGCTGATTGCATGAATGTATGAAACCGCACGAAAGAAGCATCAGCAAACCCCATTAGCACGAGAATGAAACGATCTGTTCTAATGAACTTATAAATAAGTAAATTTAAAGAAACCAGGAAAAGTATACCTGAATTTTATTCAGAATCAATTTATCATGATCAGAGAGGCCTGATATCTGCGAATAAACTTTTATGGATTACACATTGCAGAGAAAATTAGCTTCTTCACAATATTTAATAAATCAATATCTTTTTGTACAAGGTACCGACCGAAAAATACTTGAGGTCAACAAATTTCATTTCAAACTAGACTGTGCCTACTAAGTATACACGCAAGTCGTAGTAGTACAATAAGGTTACTAGCGCTTCTTCAGATTCTTAGTAGCAGGCTTATCTCATTTTCCATAGCTATTCAGTTCACAGTTATTTAAACGTAGCATAGCATAACATTTCACGATAAATTCCATGGTTTTGCAGTCATTGTCCGATTTCAGGGATTCAGATCCAGCAACTGGAGTTAGCATCGAGATCATTTGATCACCATTTCGCAGTTCAGCCCGCCACCATGAGTGCGGTAGCCACAAATAAGCAGGGCAGGTTGCCAGAATTCAAACCTTTACGTACAATCAGTTAACAACACATTTATTTTTAGCTGCATTACCAATATTTTGAATTTTTGAGAGGATATCACACAGAGTAAAGAACGTAATTAGGGCCCTCATATCGAAAGCCAAGCTCCCTCGTGCCATCCCGCCCTTGCTGTGGGGAGGGGGGCTTGCGTGTCTCGAGGATTAATAATAATAACTCATTTAACGACAGCTTCGGTCATAAACTATTTAGCTGTCGCTTTGGCATTCAGGCCAAAGTCAAACCACAACAATACAAGTTCATCAGGATTTCCGATTACATTACATCGCGAAGTATCCACAAAATACATTTCAAAATTTTACACATCACCTCTACCATATGCAAGTCACAATCGATCTTTGATATCACAACCCACCACTTCAAGTACACCTGAACACATCGGGCAGCCAGACCCCGATGGGGGTTTCAGCTGCCCACCCATTTATGGCCAGGCGCCCAACCCACGCTGAAACCCCCAGGGGTAGCAACGTAGTGCGCCCGGCCATATTGCGGCTTTATAGACACCGCCAAATCAAAAAAAATTTTTCCTGATTTACAAAGCAAGTCCTTTAGTATACCCAAACAGATTCTAGAATGAATGATGGAACTTGTAAGTTAGCAAATACATTTATTATTTTAACGTATTTCAAAACTCTACTTATTGGGCCACCGTTCAGTAAGACTCCAACTCTGTTCCCATTGGTACTATCACACAGGATGTTCCTTCTTGGTTGCAGCAGGGCTGGACATACTTCAATGATGTGTTTTACCCTTAGAACTGCGTCACCGCACCAACCGCATATAGGTCTCTGGTCAAGGGCATCTGGGTTTAACAAATAGCTATGGGTCAAGGCAGTATGTTTTAGTCGGAGTCTATTGATAACAACCTCTTCCTGTCGGT